>JASANG010002532.1:0-49284 GCA_030248215.1 Enoplolaimus lenunculus
GGGATAACGAAAAAGACCCATGAAAATTTTTTAAGAACGAACTTGCTTCTATGATATTATTTGAACATACAAAAATATAACGGGTCGTCGCGCTCTACCGATATTATTCTATTGCTACAAACTGCACCAGTGGTTGCAAATGCGATCGCGTTTGCAACCGATTACGTGTCACTTGCGATTTGCGTTTGATTGCGATGGCACATTAACTGCTGCCGTGACTGTATGTATGTACAAATTGAGCGAAAATATTGGAAAAGAAATAAACGTCACATAAAGTGATATAACAGTACATAAAACAAAATAATGAACAATTCTATGCTGAGCGTTCGTAGTAAAAGTGGTTCTGTACCTCATGTGCGTCCACTGTCCATAGTCACATGTCAAAAAATTTCATTTACAAATAGGCTCAAATGACGTGCCATCCACAACCCTACGATAATCCGTTTACGGCGGTACGCGATACTGGACGGCATTAAAATTCTTAAAAACTACAACCCTATTACGAAGATGTTTTCACGCTCAGGCGTTGAATGTTAGTTAAGAATGAAAACATTAGCAACAATATAAAATGATACTGTGTGCGAATTGTTTGTTCATACTCACCCCATCCAGCACAGTTTTTCATTAAACCATTTTATGTTTAAATACAAAGCAGAATTGTACAGTGTTCTGAATTGAACCTTCATATTTCAAACTATGAATAATATAATCTTCCGTAACTAAGTTTCATGTTTTCAACTCACAATAGCTGAAGCAATGCGTAAAGTGACATAGACCGCACACTAAACGCAATAGAATAACATTATAATATGCATAGCTTTATTATTTGCTAGTCGACGCTCCGCCTTTTTTCTGTGGAAGCGGCTGGCCTTTTTCTTTCCCTCGCAACTGAAAGCAAATGTGAATAATATTCCACCCTATTCAAATTAAAAAATGCTCAACGACTAAAACTGTCGTACACATGAATAATTTCAAAATCCAAACCAAAATACTGTATTTACCGAAACAAAATATCCACATGAATCATAATTGCAAAGAAAACTTTGCAAAAGTGAAATTGCATTACGTACCCAATACGAATAAACACGTTTCCTAAATTTATTGGCTCGCTATTTCCATTTTAGTGAAATTAGTAACACGATCGTTCAGACAAGTTAAGGAAACTAAATTATTTTAGCTGTAAAAACGAAACAACCCGCTGGTTTTGAATGACTACATTGCAAAACTAACATTCCAGTTCGACATAGGCATTCCTACGAAAATACAACAAGCGCCTGTGGCCGCTTGGTTCTATAGTTTTAGAAGTCTCGGTTTCAGACAAAGTTAGATTTGTACGATATCAAATAATTCACGAATAAAAAACTTTACTCTGATTCCCAGGGCGCGTTCCATTTTACCAATCACTTGTTGATTAGGAACTGCTTTGCCGGATTCGTACTCAACCACAACTGATACTTTCTCATTTATTTTCGTTGCGAAATCCTTTTGTGATAATTCTTTTGCTTGACGACCCTACAACCACTTTAAATGCAGTAATAACTACGGGCGTAAAAATATTAAGTAATTAGTACGGAAGCATGTTACACGTATATATTTTTGAAAATCGCTAAATTACACGTATGTAGAACATTCAAATACATTTACAACTGACACATATTAATTCTCTTCAAATTTGTATTCTTTCACTGGTAAGCTTAGCTCGAATTTTTAAATTGTTATATTATTTGTTTGCTATATACCTAGTATTTATAGCGCAGCTACTAATTGTATTACACTGATTTGTGGAACAGGCGCAGAATCTAACCCCTATAGCCAAGAAACAACCGGAATTTCGGTCACAGAACGAAAATCAGGTATTGTTCACTATTTAGTTCCGGTATTAATATATTAAATCCGGTATTTTTTTCACAGGAATTTTCCGATATTTTCAATCTAAATTGAAAATTTATCTAACTTGAATGTTCCGGCTCCTGTTGCAGTATTTGTTCGCTTTTGTAATTCTGTCTGCACCCTGCCTACGGCTATAAATTAAATAAGTAAACCTGTTGAATAAGCCTTCCGACATCCAACCCAAGCCTTTCGTGGTGCAGTTCTTCTGTTTCACGATCGAGTTTAGCAGCATTCTTGGTCATACATTGTTGCTTGTTAGTTCCAGCAGCATATTTCTTATCCGTTTCAATCTGAAAATTCCGAATTGGAGTGAGGTAATACATATTGAAGAACTGATAACCGGCAAAGCTCATGATTCAATCAAATTTTTCTACGTCATACGCAAGTAACGACCGACAAAAATTAAGTTAAAGTTGAGGCGTGCTAGCTCGAAATTAAGTTGTTTTCTACAAATAGGTAATAAACATTTTTCATTCAACGGATGTCATTCAATTACGGGTAGCGTTATATTTTTGGTGACGGCCGGCGCTGTCCGTCACTCGTACGGCGCCGTCCGTCCCGTGCGGCACTATGCTTCACGGTGTGATATCGTACGCGAATTACTCACGCATCATACCTTAAGATGACGAATGGCGCCGAACGGGTGACAGACGATGCCGTGCGACAAGTATAGCGCAACCTTGCGCCGTACAGGTGACAGATGGCGCCGTACTGAACAAATGGTGCCGTAAGGTTGACAGACGCCGCTGGACGTCATCAAAAGTACGTAACAATGTTCAACCAAAAATTTGGATTCGGATTCGGCAAAAACTTGCTGTTTACATTCGGATTAAGTTGTGAAAAAGCCAAGCCGAATCCAACAATTTTCAACAATACGTAGGTATATGTTTACAATATTTTAAATAGCTTCTAATCTATTATAAATCAATATTTTTTGTTTCAGGCCACAAATCTCAGAATTGCGGTCGGACACGAAATAATTGCGTTTGCGAAAAACGTAGATTTACTACCATAAATATTTTGCAAAACGCAAAGCTTGGATTAAAATGCAGCAAATTAGCAAAGAATTTCCACATTTTAGAACATACATAAAACTCACTAGACACAAAACTGACAAAATGATGACCTTCACTTCAACACGGTCAGCATTGCTGCTTGTTAACACACTGGTTGCGATAAAGTACAATACAACATTTGTAAGTATTTACACGGAGCAAAAGCTTAAGCGTGAGCCTCAGCATAAGGATAAGCCCTGTTAAGCCTCAGTGTAGGGGCCTGGCCCCTCTCTCTTCCGATCTTCTGTGGAGAAGGGAAGCTTGCCCCCAGGTTGAACCAGAGGGAAATACTATGTAAGCAACAAAAGAATGTGAAGGCAATCCCCAGGTTCAACCTGTGTGGAATTTTGTCTATTCACATGTGATAAACTTCATGCTGCTTGTTCGTTTTTCGCCATATGGTGTAACCGAATATTTTGCACGGGACTGACGGATATCTCGCTCTCAGGGTTCATATAAGGTAAAACTGACATCTGTATGCGGAACCGGTATAAACCTATCGGGTACGGGATATTTCCGGTTGTGGTCCCGAATACCATAAAACTTGTTTTAAATGGGAAAATACTTAATATTTTGCTGCGTGCTGCAAATGCATTTCTTGGCAAGTCAAGAAGTGACACTGACGCGAAATAAAATATCCAGGCCAACAATTAATTTTAAATCAATAAACATATTTGTGCACGACTCAAAACATGTTTGTACACCTCTCAAATACAACCAACACAGTAAAAATTTAGAGTGTATGTCCTAACAACATCTGTATCCTTTTCAGTAAAAAATTCACCATGCGACTCCGGTTCTGTCATCCAATAAAATTAATATCCAGTTGATCCCTACATTTTGCCTATACATTTATATTAAATCTGCTACTGCTGTAGTCCCAATTGTAACAGTGTTAAGTCATGGTTCAGCTATATAGCTAGTTGCGTTGCTGTTCTGTTTATGTATAATATACAAATGTACTTTTTACGGCAACGAAAATTTATAGTTTTGATGTCCCCATTCTGAAAACAGTGGAGGAATCGATAGTGCGGGGCCTCCGCCCCTAGGATATACGGTAAACGAAAATAAAAATTTTTCTTTGCATGTTTTTATGTCAAATATAAATGGTAAATTTTACGTTTACCCTACCTTATCGAGTGTCAAACATAACAGAAAAACCTTTAGACCAGGGTTACCCGTGACAAAACTAAAATGAGTCACACATTAATCCTACATTATAGCATACATATATATTTTGTGGAAAAGGTAAATGTTACATATTGCGAACGGTGTATTACATAAGACTTACGGCCGCTCCAGCTCGCTGTGCAGCAGTGATAGCTTGCTGAGAACGAAGCTGTGAAGAATTTGGCGCTTTTTTGCGCAACACTGTAACACTATCCCAATCAGTATCGCTAGTTGGATTCATAATTGGTACGTATGTATACACGTATATAAGCGCGTTATAGAAATATTTAAAAAAGTAATTTGATGCCGTACAAAAAAGACTATATATTTACTGATCATAGATATAACATAGTACAGTAGGTGATCTGCCACTCTCCGGGAATGGGCGGTCTCGGTCAACAAAGCGAGACCGAGATCGATACCCAACCTACCGAGACCGAGACTTTTGGTCTCGGTCAATTTTTAACCGTACCGAAAATAAAAATAAGATTTTTTTACACAAATTTTTGAATATTTTTATCTGCTTTGACTTTTGCCGCTTCATACAATTAAACTAAAAACGCCAACAAATTCTTTTACTTTATTTGTCACTTGGCTACTGTCGCCATATTCTTCAGACAGGTTTGGGACAAATCACATTGTCTCAAAACACCCTCGGTACAATTCCCTAATTCAGAGCTATACTTTGTTTGCTCCCAAAAACCTAATAAACCGGAAAATTTTACGATGTCATAATCTTAAATGTTTTAAATGCCAAAATGCACCTATTTGTTCTTTGTCAAAATAACATCAAACTGTTTTGGGTTTTCATTTCAAAACAAAATTTTGGGTAACCGGATGGGTCATTCAGTTGGTCAAATCGCTGTATAACCAGGTAGCCGTGCCCCACAATCGTTCGCTGTCTGTGATGGTACGTGAAATGCGCAAATACTTCCCGGCCAAAACTGCGATCTAAGGAAAATTTTCTGATTGTTTATCGCTTTTTTTACCTCTTTGGTCTAGGTTTTCAAATCAGTGATACTAAAAAAGCGAGACCGAGACCACGCAAATCCGAGACCTGCCGAGACCGATCATCTCTGCAACCCTCTCTCCTATTTCTATTGTAAAAACCAAACTAAGATTAATACCAAACCTAAACAATACCTAATACGGAGGGCTTGGCTAAATTTAACCTCTCACGTTAGGATTAAAAGTTGCTTTGGGTAGAGCTAAAACTGCACGTATGAGATGGCGGCTGTGCCGCAATGTGCCTTAAAACCTAGGTTCTACACAGCGCGCAGCCACTAAATAATGAGATCACTCAGGCTTTTTTCGCGTAAACGGCTTGCCTAGCCATGTTGAAAATTTGCATATATGTTGTTGTTTTATCATAGCATCCTGCTTATGAAAAGTCGAAAAAAACAAAATGTATTTTTCCGCGATTTATAAGTAGTTAATTATATATACATATTTTTGGAATGCTCATCAAAATTGTAACAAAATGACGTTCCCTTATTTTATTTTTCCCCTCCAAGGAGCGACAATATTTGTTCTTATCCGGTGGCACCCTAATATTATTCACCGGATACCGCATATTTACGGGTGTGGTCATCAATACCATAGAGCTGCTTTTCACAAGTGAACATATTTAACATATTGCTGCGATTACTTTTCCGGGAAAGTAAACCTATTAAGTTTTTTACTCACAGAGCTAAAATAAACGATCGAAGACTTAGCAGTGTTGGTACTATACGGTCTGCACGACCCCTGTTTGAAGTTTTGCCAA
The DNA here is from genome assembly GCA_030248215.1 of Enoplolaimus lenunculus. NCBI lineage: Eukaryota > Metazoa > Nematoda > Enoplea > Enoplida > Thoracostomopsidae > Enoplolaimus > Enoplolaimus lenunculus. Next base: position 5,881 of record JASANG010002532.1, read on the forward strand.
AGTTAATGACCACACCGGGAATCGAACCTCGGCCCTCTTGCGCTCGAGCCAAGCATGCTACCACTACACCACGCGGTCATTGCAACAACTTCTAATACCGGTATATGTGCACAGGCATGGCAACATTTGCTTTACACACACTTACGTGCACATATACCGACATCCCTCTTTTCCACAGGCGGTCGTCCCGGACCGCGAATCCAACTACCCGAATTCATGGGCTTGCTGTTTGCAGTGCCCATCTCGGTGGGACCTCCATGTTGGTACTATACTTTCTGCACGACCCCTGTTTGAAGTTTTGCCAAAGTTAATGACCACACCGGGAATCGAACCTCGGCCCTCTTGCGCTCGAGCCAAGCATGCTACCACTACACCACGCGGTCATTGCAACAACTTCTAATACCGGTATATGTGCACAGGCATGGCAACATTTGCTTTACACACACTTACGTGCACATATACCGACAAGCAGACACCGTTTCCGTCTCTAAACATAGAAATGCTTTTGCTTAAAATTAATACTTTCATGCTTAGAACGATGTGGCGAATCAAAAAATAACAGTTTCTCAAAAAATATTCAGCTTTGTCACCTTTTGTCAGTTTTTTCAAGTTTTTCATGCATAGTTTTTTTGCTCTTGTGTCAGCATATTACATACACCACAACATGAAATTTCACCTTATACCTAGCTAAGTATTTTATTACATCTTCGATTACATCTATACTCGAGATTTTCCTAAGAAAGGGGAAACTGGATGTTGCAATAGGAGCAAGACACTATAATACTGAAAAACTGTAACCGTAGAAAACAGGTAATTCGAGAAAGTTGAACACGTCAAGCTCATGTTACGCTGTGTTTCGTACAATACATTATACAAACTCAACCCCGTGCCTTTGTCTCCTACTGTTTTGGCTGCATATTGAGAGAGAAAACACGCAAAAGTCACTTACTGTATAAACAGAATAATATCGCCTTGGTTTAATTAAACATTGGAAATTGATTGGTTAGATGTCGCATCTATCTCTGCAGCTCACCTTCACGGTGTTTATGAGTTATTAAGGCGATCTCTGAATATAGTCAACTTTAAACTTAAATCGAAAAAGAGACATCACTTAGCATGTCAGAATTGGTAGCCGTAGAAGTGCGAACTGTCGCATTTTGAAGTTAACACTGGTAGCTCAAAATTAGGGAAGAATTCAGAAACTTTGATTATGTCGGAAACAAGAAATGCGTCGTGAAAACCTGCGACTTTTATGTCGAAACTGTATAACTTGAGTAAAATCTGGTGCTGAGTTGGAATCCGACTTTTTAGTCCTGATTCTGCACCCAGCATTTTTGTGACAACCTGGTAAGCATGTGAGACATGCTTGTCCATTATGTGCACATGCAATATATGGCAGTGCACTGTATGTATGCTAGCTGGTAGCATATGGTCGACACATAAAGTCGACGAAACATGCAGTTGGAGGAGTGTTCGTATAAGGATCCGTAGGCTGAGAGTTCGATCCCTGGTCCGGAAGCCCGCTTTTCCAGCTGCTTAGTTGAAAGTCGGATGTCCCGGTTCCTACCTAGAGTGACAAATATCAAGTAAATAGTATTGCATAGCTAAGTACAATACTTTTTTGATCGAATGATAAAGCCCTATTCACAAATGCAAGTTTTGCTGCATTTCTACTTGGACTGACATGGGGGTTACGCCGTGAGCGCAATGGCAAATTCCCGCACTGTGAACTCGCTGTTTAGTCGAAAATAAGACGGATGGTCAGTGCCAGTCTAGGCAGGAACCGGGACATCAGACATTTTAACTAAGCAGCTGGAAAAGCGGGCTAGAGCGGGGATCGAACTCTCAGCATATGGATCCTTAAGCGAGCACAGCGCAAGCCCGCCTCTCCAACTGCATTTTTCGTACTATGTGTCGCGTATGCTGCCAGCTAGCAACATACAGTGCACTGCACTATATTGCATGTGCCATAGCTCAGCTAACAGCATCAGAGATGGGAGTCTCAATGAAAACCATGAGACTGAGACGGAGACAGTCTCAAGTTCTTTCAGACTGAGACTTGAGACTTGAAAGTCATAAATTTTTTTCATCAATACCGAATCATTTCAGAAAAATTCTAAATCATGAATCCTGAAGGTCCTATTCCACTCAAAAAACATTAAAAATAAAACAACGTAAATACGGTATGTTCATTTATTTGTTACAAAATACACAACAATCACTTATCAGTGAGACAGACCGATATCACATTATAAAAATTGCACTGTCGGAGAAATCTTATTGCGTTCTGATAGTGATAAGCTTAATATCGCAGGATTTTGCACTAAAAACTTTACCATCGAGTATACTACGCGTGTCTCAGGAATGTTCGTGACTTGAGAGAGACTGAGACAGAGACTCCTATCCCTTGTCAGCACGTGAGACATGCTTGTCCGTTATGTGCGCATGCAAGATATGGCAGTGCACATAAGTAACACGCTCTGTAGGCCAGTTGTCCCAACTGCTTAGTAAAAAAGTGTGCCTCGCATTAAGAATCCAAAAGACCATTTTCGCGTGAAAATTAAGTTTTTCAGTAGGAATATGTATAAATAGTCAACTTAGTTAGCATTGTCAAACGAGTTTATTATATATTTGATGGGGTTTTAACGCCGCGGCACTATCTTTCTTTTTAGAACCTATAGACTATAGATCGATACTGGTATATATGTACTTGTAAGTTCGATGCCCACAGGCTTGCTATGGCTGAAGCTCAACTTCAACGGCACGGGTTTAAGCGTTTAGTAAGGAATTCGAAACAATAAGTAAAAACGGAATAGAAGCCATTTCTTCGGTTATCTTCGTCTTTAAGTGCGGTTTTAACGAAACAAATCACACTATTTTACTGGTTACTGATGGCTGGCTGGCTATCTGGTCACAAAATTTTTTGCGCTAAAATACAACTAAATTTAGCTGCCGAATGGGCACCAGTTTTTCAGTAATGTGTTATATAAATTTTATAAAAAAACTATTGTGTAAAATGACGTTGAGAAAGCGGTAATGACATCGAATAACGCAGGAAGCGATGATGCGTCTGGTCGCTACAGTCCTAATGAGGAACTACAGAAGACCAATCTCATTGTCAATTACTTGCCACAGACAATGAGTCAAGATGAAGTTAGATCGTTATTTGCCAGTATGGGCCTGGTTGAATCCTGTAAACTAATAAGAGACAAACAAACAGGTACCTATTCTAGATGGTTCATAGCTTGTCTGCACCCTCAGTTCCTGTTAACATATCAGCCGAAACGTTGATAGGTTGATTATATTGCATTAAATGGATCTTTAGTTCGCAATAGGATTGGTCTGCTTTTAACCGAAGCCACCCATCATTTCTGCTGGTGGCGGGTTGTTTAAGTGCATTTCAGTGTAATTATACATTAGCTTTGTTAAATTTTGTTTAGGTATGTGCCGATTATGATTATCTGTTCGTTTTTAAATTTCTTCTTTTAAATGTTAATTTTAATAAATTATGTATCGCCAACTTTTCAGTCATTTTCTTCACGTTGTCATTTGGTTTTGTCGTTTTTAGTTCTTTTTCAGTATGATAGTGTTATACCGGTAGCATTAGGCGACGGAGTGTTGTTAAAATTTTTGTTTAGACCAGTTAAAATATTTAAGTGTGATACACGAACGGCGTAGAAATTTATTGTGTTTAACCCATTGTTTTGATTTCCATGGCGGAATGGCTTTAAATTATGTTTATGCCGTCACCGTTCTGTTTATATGTAAAACCGTTTTGCATTTTTTGTTTCGATCGTAAAACATTACAGTTATATATAAAAGAGCGTTATGTTTTTAGATTTATGTTCTTTTTACGCATTGTTGTTTTGGCATTCGGTGCCTTGTTTTGCAGGAAACTCTCTAGGCTACGCATTTGTTAATTATCTTCGTCCTGAGGACGCCCAAAAGGCAGTCAACACTTTGAATGGACTTCGGTTGCAAAATAAAATAGTTAAGGTAATGTTTTGTTTTCACTTTTGTTTCGTTGCTTTTTGTCTCATTGTTTTTGTTCAGTTTTAGGTTTGTTTATATGATTACAATATTGAAATTTATGTATGTGGATGTATAGGTATATAGAATTCCGATATTTAGCACATTTGACCGGATACGTAATCTTCCGAATCGAATTTCGAACTAACGCTTTGTTGGGCAGCCATCCGCTGGAACGTCTTTCTTATGACAACGTCTAACAATAGTTGAAGGGACGCCTTTGTTGTGACCCAAATATCCTATTACAAAATTTGCAAAAAAGGTGCTCCCCTGTAGGGCGGCACCGAATCCGCGATTTGACCGAATCCGAATTCAAATCCGTTGCTAACTTGCCTGATCTGAATCCGAATCTTGCATTTTGCAAATTTCAGTTATATTTATAATTTGTTTCAGAATATCAACGCAATGCAAGCTGTATAACGTTAACCGTTAATACATATTCGTGCCGGACCTAAGTTATGAGATTTGTGACCTGAAACAAAATTTTATTAACATTACAAGGCATTCAATCGGAATTTTGAAATTCTAATTTTAAACCTACTTGGATTGTTCATGCGTCGTATTTGAAAATTGTTGCCAGCCGACAGACAACCTAAATCAATGTTATGTTTCTCAATACAAATTATCCGAACGGTCACAAAATATTTAGTTCCGATTCCGATTACAATTCCGGTATAGATCTGCTGTTCCGATTCCGGTCTAATCCAGTTCCGCTTTGCACCCTGTGTTGCGGTTTGCGGTGTAAACCTGCCGGATACCGGACAGTTGATTTTGTGGTTTTGAATATTATAAAATTGCTTTACGAGTGAAAATATTACGTAGACATTTTGCTGCTACTGAGCTTAAGCTTTACATAATGAAGTGAAGTCAAAAATCCACGCTAACTGGCTTCTCCACAGCTTGAAAATTTCCGCCGGGGGGCGTTTCTTGGGGGGCCCCAGGAGTTTCCTGGGGGGCAGCTGATTTTCCTGGGGGGCCCAGATGATCTGGGGGGCAGGCTTAAAATTTTGCAAACCGACTTTTTGCACCATTTTTTCATTCTAGACCGTGTTTCCAACTCAACGTAAGATTACTCATCGCTCAACATGACAAAAATTTCTCGCAAACGCTAATAACAATAATTTTAACTAATATTACGTATATACTGACAACTTAACCAGAAGTTGAAAGAAGCACAATTATTTAAAATATAGATAATCTATAATTGAAACTGTGATTAATATATATTTTGTATATTAGTCACAGCTTCAATTTATCATAAGGCTCAGGCGGGTTTAACTTGTTGCCGCAAGGTACTTTCGAATGCTGTATGCCCTGAAACGGTCTTTATATAATTGTGCTTTTTCAGTTCATTATTGAATTGTATTAGTTACTACGGGTATTTGTAACGCTATTAAAAATTATGAGTATTCAGCGTAATATAAAATCATATTTTGCTGAATGTCTGCCTCAAAAGAAGTCCAGGTCTTTATGTTTTAACATTGAAAATTTTTGTTTTGGCTTAGATAAGTCCTGGGGGCCCCCAGCCAGGCCCCCCCCGCTGTGGAGAAGCCAGTTGTTTGGGAATTTTTCACAAGGAAAGAAATCCTTAGGTTTTTAAAATTTCAGAAAAATATCAAGAGAAGGCCTCCATTCCATCCTTAACCGATTTGGAAGTGTCAGTAAAGTAGTGTCATGAAACAAACTGCGTACCTGAAACGACCTGCAGCGGATGCGTGGTGAATAGGACCACCAGGAATTCGTTTGTCTTTACGTTTTAACATTGAAAATTTTTGACCTAGAAAAGTCCTGGGGGCCCCAGCAAAAAAATTTGCTGGGGGGCGGCCGAAAATTCGTCGGGGGGCCTTTCCTTGGGGCGGCAAAATTTTCGCCGGGGGAAAATGAAAATTTCGAAAAGTGCTGCCCCACCCGCTGTGGAGAAGCCAGACACATACGTACTTTTGCATTGCTTAGTCAATACTACCAGCAGTGCAGATCTGGTCTCTGGTAAAAAATTTCAATTTTGCTCCGGTATCCCCGGATGTACACAAAAATATTAAGAATACCTATCGTTAAGCGGAGTGTAACCGAGCAAGAGCCGGTTCAGACCGGTAGGCTCGTGTATGATCTTGTATATTTTATTCATATCAGAGTGAGTGCAACCGGAATTACAATTTACCTTAACCGGAAAAGGAAAAATGATTGCCAACGAAAAATTCAGTTTGATTTTCTTCTTTTGTTTATTATTGGTAAAATAACCTTAGTTGAAGATTGGTATTGACGACTTAATCTGCTGTATTTGAGATTTTCGTTATTCACTAAAGCGAAATCTGCCTTCGATGGTTTACTTCGGTGATTTCGCTCATTTTATTTTTCCGTACGTTTGGAACAGGAAACGGTTATCTTGGGATACATATTTTAACGTTAAAGAGCTTTTAATGGAAGTTTATAAATGCGTATGACTGCATTGCTTTAGTTTAGGTATCATTTGCTCGACCAAGCTCCGAGTCAATCAAGGGAGCCAATTTGTACATTTCTGGCTTGCCAAAGTCTTTTACTCAGCAAGAGTTGCAAACTATGTTTTCGCCGTATGGTAACACCATAACCACACGAATTTTGTGTGATAGTGTAACAGGTTAGTAAAGTGATATGCGTAAATACCACTCTCCACACTAGGCATAACCAAGTGAGTAAATAGCATCTTACGTTGTGTAATAGCGTTCGTACTTCGTAGTAATTTATCGGCACAGCGGTGTCTGAAATTTTCTAATTTGGAAATTTGGGTACTATTGCAATTGCTTTCATAATTTTATACAAAATGTGCGATGGTGATATTTTAGAAATATTGTACCATCTGTATAGAAAAGAAACTTTTAGGTAGTTAGATTATTGAAAAATTTGCTAAACTGAGGACACTTCAGGGTTTTTCTTAGGTTTCGGTTTTGTTCCGAGCGCCGTGGACCAGGTGGGTTCATTCCAATTTACAAATCACTGAAAGATTGTTCGGGTGTTGATATACGACGACAAATGGCTATTGGCGCTACAGAAACATTGCATTTGGCAGTAGTGCATACGAGATGAGGATCGTTACAAACTAACTATTGTATACTGTGTAGGATGGATCACATTTTTGTACCAAAATTATTTGAAAAGGCAACATTGTATACAGTTTGCATGTCTTTTGCTCTTTTGCTACGATCATGCTTTCAGGCTTGTCAAAAGGCGTTGCTTTTGTTCGATATGACACTCGCTCTGAAGCTGAACACGCAATCGAAAAGTTAAACGATACGATACCAGCAGGTGCGGATGGACCCATTACGGTGAAATTTGCTAATAACCCAGCATCGAATAATTTGAAGTCATCTGCAGGCACCAGTTTATCTGTAAGTACACAGTTTTATGTCCTTAATATTTGGAGAATTATTGTTGGATATTCATGTTTCTGTGTTATAAGTTGGAAAGGTTGTAACGCTGTTGTTGAATACCTATGACTTGAAGGTTCGCTACTACCTGGTGTTGCCGTTCGGCCAAATCCTGCCCAGTCACTATTTGTTCCCGGTTCTAGCCTCCAATCAAGGCGTCACAGTTGTAACACACTTTTTGTGTAATTTTTACACTTTTACTGTAATGGATATGCGAGTAAAGTGTGTTTACATATTATATACAAGCAAACAGGCATGGGCAATTGGGAGGTTTTTAAAAACAGAAACTTTGTTTATGGAAATACTTCCAGTCAACATTTCTTCCAATCGAATCCCCCACTCCGTTCTCACAAGCGAATTCCCAGATGACTATGCAGCTTATCGAAGACTTACTTTGGTATTTTCGTGTGTTGGGTTTTGTTCTCAAAAATATAGCATGATTATATGTCTTATTCTGGGAATAAATGCAAATCGCAATCGCAGCAACTGGCTACATAGTAATGTATGTATTCAGTTGTGTTTGGTTCTTAGCTAATATTAAATATATGTCTTCAAGTTTATACGCAAAGCAAGCGTGACACAGTGATGTGTCAGGTATTGCTATTTGATTACGTTCAGCATATTTGCGAATTTTGGAATCTTACTCAATCAAAACACATTGTATATACAAATTTTTGGTCAGATATACCGCATACGCTTGTACCTTAGACTGCACACACCTGGAATTGTGCAGAGTTACTTAACGAAAACAACTGGTTTAAGGCGCCTGCATCTGTTGCAAACCCGCTGGCAATATTGAATGCACAAGCTAAACGAATTCCTGGTGGTCCTATTCACCACGCATCCGCTGCAGGTCGTTTCAGGTACGCAGTTTGTTTCATGACACTACTTTACTGACACTTCCAAATCGGTTAAGGATGGAATGGAGGCCTTCTCTTTATATTTTTCTGAAATTTTAAAAACCTAAGGATTTCTTTCCTTGTGAAAAATTCCCAAACAACTGGCTTCTCCGCAGCGGGGGGGGGGGGCTGGCTGGGGGCCCCCAGGACTTATCTAAGCCAAAAATTTTCAATGTTAAAACATAAAGACCTGGACTTCTTTTGAGGCGGACATTCAGCAAAATATGATTTTATATTACGCTGAATACTCATAATTTTTAATAGCGTTACAAATACCCGTAGTAACTAATACAATTCAATAATGAACTGAAAAAGCACAATTATATAAAGACCGTTTCAGGGCATACAGCATTCGAAAGTACCTTGCGGCAACAAGTTCAACCCGCCTGAGCCTTATGATAAACTGAAGCTGTGACTAATATATAAAATATATGTTAATCACAGTTTCAATTATAGATTATCTATATTTTATATAATTGTGCTTCTTTCAACTTCTGGTAAAGTTGTCAGTAATATTAGTTAAAATTATTGTTATTAGAGTTTGAGGGGAATTTTTGTCATGTTGAGCGATGAGTAATCTTCAGTTGAGTCGGAAACACGATCTAGAATAAAAAAATGGTCCAAAAAGTCGGCTTGCAAAATTTTAAGCCTGCCCTCCATGACCCCCCAGATCATCTGGGGCGCCCAGGAAAACTACCCCCCCCCAGCAAAATTAGCTGCCCCGCAGGAAACTCCTGGGGGGCCCCCAGGAAACCCCCGGCGGAAATTTTCAAGCTGTGGAGAAGCCAGAACAAAAAACTTCCTTCTATGATTGTGCTCGAAGATTTAAAAAGTGTATAATAACAGGTCGTACCATCCCGTCTAATTTATTCGGGATACACCAGTGGTACCATTAAGGTATGTACTTTAGTTGTTAAACAAAGTTCATAACATACCCAATCAAACTTTTTAGATACACTCCGCTGGGCAACGAAATTGTTGCCAGTCAGCTGTTAGCAGCCGCTCAGAATAGTCCGACTGCATGTTCCGTGGCTAGTGCCAATTCTAGCAACCAGTACAATGCACTGTTGGGTGAGTCCTCCGGAATATCGGCACTGCTTAATGACGATATTTCTTCAAGTGCTAGCGGCGCTAACGCTAAACTGCAAGGTCAACAAGCTGCGTTAGCCGCATTAGCAGCTGCGCAACGCAATAATGGAAACGCACTTAATGCGTTATTGCCCGCATCGCAAGCTCTTGTTGCCGCAGCTGCGGCTGGTCTTGGATTATCGGGATCAAGTTTGCGTGCGTTGACTGGAGCTGGGGCCGGTGTAACCAGTGCAGATACGATTTTGTCACAAGTTAGTACTGGTGCCGCAGTTACAGGGGCACCCGCTTCAGCAGTCCCAACTACGGCTCCTCCGTTGATGCCTGGTGCTGCTGGCGGTGGCTGGATTATCTTTGTGTACAATTTGGACCCGGAAACCGAAGATACAACACTGTGGCAGTTGTTTGGACCGTTTGGCGCAGTTTTAAATGTAAAGGTGAGTCAAGACTTTGAATATTATGTTAGTATGCGCACCTGTGCATAGCACATGTATTGCCAGTTGCTGACAGGTGTTGGTAAATTTCGAACTTGCTATCAATTTTCGTTAAATTATCCGCGTTGTTTGTTTGAGAAATTCTCGCCAACTTGAAAATGTTTATTTGCAGATGCATTGGCTCGCTTGTTTGAAAATTATCGCTAACCAACTGGTGATAGGTGCTTGTCGTTTGAGAAAACGGTTCGTAATATTTGATTTTTTTACTTCTGAGTTTTGGTCTCAGTTTCAAAGTTAAACGATATTGAATTATAAACCGCCTGGATGCCACACTGCATAGATTTTTAATTTGTAATTTTCTAGATTATGCGAGATTTTCAAACGAACAAATGCAAAGGTTATGGTTTTGTGACAATGGCAGACTACGGAGAAGCTGTTTGCGCTATTACCAACCTAAATGGCACGACGTTAAATAATCGAGTTTTGCAAGTTTCGTTTAAAACACAGTCAAATAAAAATGTTATCAAGAAAGAACGTGCATTTTAGCATACGTTCCCTTTGTTTGTTGGAACTGGTTGTCATAATCACAGTTGGTTGTTGCATACCCGTATATGCGTTGTATAGGTGTATATATCTCGACAACATCCACTTTTTTGTCAACTAAGAATTTGTTACTGTCTAATTTGAATACATGCAGTCACGGGCAAAAATGAGTTTAATCGTGATAGCGTTCCAAAACTGTACTCTGTTCGCAATTACACGTTTCATGAACGCAGTAACTCACAAACTCGATTTGAACTGCTCGCGATTACTATTTAATTGTCAACCGTTTGTAAACGTGATTACAGTCTTCATTTGGAACGCGATTTTAATTGAGTCAACTGGGCTTAAGTATAAAAAAATCAACCGCGATTATAAGCGGACGCTGCAGACGCAGTTCAACCTGCTGTGCAGTTAATTTTGTCCGTAATTTTGCTTATGGTAATTAATATTACGATGAGAATGGTTGGTTGCAACAAACCATTTTGCCGTTTTGAAATAAATGTTGACGTTTTGATGTATGGTTTTTAGCCGAAGTTTTTTTTACCAGAATATTACAAAGTAATCGATGGTGTAAAATTTGTTTGTTCGGTGCAAAAAAATAATTCGCTGCGACAGTGTCCAGTCTGTGGGGGTATTGCAACTTGTGTGGTGCATGCGTAACCATTCAGCAACGTGTGTTCGTGTATTTTATTTTGATAACCAGAGTTTTGCGTGTTTTTTTCGAGATTGTTGTACAGTTTGGATTTGCCGCATTACAGTATTAACTCCTATAATATTTTTGTTTGTCGGTTGTTCTTAATCCATGCTGATCAACAATATATCCAGAATTTTCGAAAAGGATGGTGTTGTCCGAAAATTTTCTGAGAGTTTTTGTGTCTAGCATAAAAATTCTAAAAACTCAGATAGAGGGTTACGTTCACCTCTAATCACCATGGCTACAACACCTATAATTCTGGTGGATTTGTGTTCGTCGCCAATCCACACCGCTAGAATCTATAGACAAAAATTGATTAAGCTAAATATAACAATTTTTATTGAATTTTAATACTCCATATTTAGTAATTAAACTATTGATTTGTTTAACGCTTCGCGCAACCTGTAAGTTACTTAGCAAATAAATATTTGTTTTGGCAATTTTATCTTTATTGTACCACTTCTTGCCTGTATACGTATTTTCCATTTTTCTTGCTTATATCTGTGTTCCAGTCAATGTTCTGTAGTTTTGTTATCATCTTAATTTAAAAATTCTATGGTACTTTTTAAATTTTATTAGAAAACGTTACTGTACTCAACTGAGGTATGTAAGAACTACAGTTTTTAACTTCAAATTGGAGGCAACCACTGGTTTCACAAGAGAAACAGTAGTGGGTAGAGTTTCTATTCAAATTTCTCAAAAATTAATTACGAATCGAAAATACATTTTTAAAATGATTAAAGTATGCTGTGATCAATACGATAGACAGTTTGACATTGCAATTTGCTGCCGGCTGACTCGAACAATGTCATGTTTTGGCCTCATAGTATTTCCAGGGTTTTGTTTTGGTGTGGTAACTTTCTGGAATGCCTATGAATAAAATGCTTTTGCTTTTGTTACATATGTAAACGACAACTTGTGTAATATTTGATCCAGTGTTTGTTTTGTATATGTAAGTATCATACAATGGGCCAATGTTACTTTTAGGGCCGTAACAGTAGATTAAGCGAATTCCTAAGCCTAAGCGTTGCAAAAGCGTATTCCTAAGCCTTAAGCAAAAATGTAGTCTAGAATGTCAACCTACTCTTTTACAGACCCACCAGAAACCGGGACAGAACTAAAAGTAACATGGGCCATACAATGTATGCAAAGAATGCTACCGTGTCCTTGAAGTTGTGTGTTCAAAATAATTAGCCTTTATATAAGTACCTTAAGGTGATCCTAACGTTTTAGTTCCAAATTATAAACTTGTACTGTTTTGTTCTCTTTTAATCACAACGTTGTTGTTTATTCAAAACTGAAGACGCCTGCGTCATATATTAACATTTTCATTTTTGGGCGAACAAATATTTACGGCTATCTTGATATTGCTGTGTTACTGGGGTTTTTATTCAATAATAGTGTATGATGTTAGTGAATAAATCTGAGGCTTGATTTAATAAGCTACTTTTATCAGAATACCAAACACATTCACCGCGAGCCAAACCTTTCGGATATTTGAACCGAATTTCGAATCAAATCTTTCAAACCTAGTGTCTATCCACCTGCCACCTTAAATTAATGACTATATAAATACTTTTTTTCTATTCCGTTATAACCATTTGAACAATCAACAACTACAAAATTTAAATTCTACCGCCTAACTTGAATTCAAACCCTCCCACGCTAAGCAACTTTCTTCTCATACACCAAAATAGTCCAAAAGTTCTCTATCAGCGATTCTAGCTGTCTGAAGAATTAACAACCTAATGTTGGGTTTAGTGGCTACAAACACAACCTGCTTAGTGTGTTTTCAAAATGTGGAGGGTTCAAGGAAGCCGCAGCCTCGCTCTGAGAGAAAGAAGCAAAAACTTGATTTCTAAAAATTAGGTTGTTGTTACAGAAAACGTTTGTTCCTCTCATTACATTTGTGTAGTGGAGTTAATAGTAAATCAGGTACGCTAAACCAATCATCAGACGCAAAAATGGCGCAATTGAACTCAACGCGTCGCTTTTACGTGAAAAATATACTTTCTATACGGTTGAAAATACATTTTTAGTTCCGTTCCGCTGTAGTCCATATTTGACAAAAAGTGAAAGTATATATTCAAGCATTAAAAAATTGAAGTTGGATTGAAATTATATCAGAGGAGGTTATGAGGAACCAAATCGGCATTATTTTTCGATATATTAAGACTACAACGGGTCTTGAAGATTTAGAGCAATGGGTACTACTTTAACAATGTAACAACCAAAACATATTCCTAAATTTAATCCTCCTTCGTGTATAATAAACACAAGTCTAAAACAAAGCTTAGCCTAATCCCAAGTAAAAAATTAATCTAAAATTCAAGCCCAGTCCATGTCGGCTCTTGTACACATTGATCTTCTGAGAGATGCAGTTTTGTCTGTTCAACCTATATCAGTGTTCGAATTTTAACATTGACGTTCAATCAACATGGGACAAACCGTGCCCACGCCTAGCATTGCAATAACGCGGTCCTAAGCCTACATTTAAGCCTAAGTTTAGACAAAAAATGTAATCTAGACTGTAAACGTATTCTTTTATAGACCCACCAGATATCTGGGCGTCCTTAAAGCAACATGGGCTGTCATTTTTATGACTAAGTCACATTTAGGCTGTATCCTGGAAGTGATCTGTAGAAGCACGTTTGAACTGAAACCGCTCTCATATCAAACGACACGATGTTTTACGTGCAAACATTTTATGCACAAATCGCAGAATACATACATACAGTTCAAAGGGCATTCAAATAAAACAGCATATATAGTCATAGCTCTAAAGACGTCCTCTTTCAAAAATATGAAAACTAGGGTATACAACCGAAGGTCTGCCACCGGCTCTGGCAAAAAATTGACCTCCGGCTCCGGAAGAAGTTTTACCGGAGATTCCCGCAATTTCGGCTTTAAAAGTTATTTGTTTGGCGCGTTTCTTTTTAAGTTTTTGGACAATTTCGAGGAAAGAATTGCCGAAACTTCGTAAAAATAATCGTAAACCAAACGATTTAACAACATTACTGGTATATTTCCTAAAATTAACAAATTTAATATTATTTTAACTATAACTTCGTTTCACCTGCGGCTTCGGCAAGTGTTGTTAACCTCCGGTCCTGTATTTTTCACCAACAGTTGCACCCTGATGAACTCTATGAACGTTGTACCGCAAAAGTTTCTTATGGTGAGAAACGTAGATTTCATTATTCGAACAGCGATCAACGGAATATGAAGTCTTATGAAACCGTATATAACAGTACCCAGATCAAATCACAACTGAGAATACTTACTAAGAAAAAACAAACAGATTTGCGAACGAACGAAACAACAGACAAAATCTAAGCTCAATCACGTTTAAAACTTATGACCGAAAAATCGAAATTTCGGCAACAAAGTAACAACCAGTCGGAATCGGAATTTCGTTGGAATCGTGCTATCACCGAAACACACAGATATCAAACATTTCAAAACCAGACTTGCGGAAATTCATACCAAACAGTTTTATTTGAGCGGAAGGTGAATTTTATAATACTTATAAGAGGTACATTATCGGCGCAATGCAAATACCTAGATTACCAGTATTTATATAATCCCGGTAAATACGTACATATACAATATAAAACACGCATACAGAACGAAAGATAAAGCTGCGTGAACACACGACATACATGCGGATGGTATTTACCTAAAATTTAATTTTCAGGTAAATATACAACTTGAATTACCGTAGGTCATTATACCAGCGGCACATATTTAAAACGCTTATTCCAGCAATAAAGTTTGCTAATTTCTTGATACAGTTTTACTCGAAATAGCTGTTTTGAAACGCTTTCTTACACAGTCTCACTGTAAAATATACATACTTATGAACATAAAAGATATGTACAAACAATATCAGACCCCCTATTGGCAAGAACTGAAAAAATCTATCCATAAGGAACCTACATTTCGGCTCGTTTAAAACGTCAATTGCAGCAGTTGAAGTGATTTAATCTCATACTGTTGTACAACTGAAATCGACAGAACATGCAAAACATGGCGGATTGTGCGATACGTAAACTTTCTTGCTAAATACATAACGATAATACTACAACTTTTAATAAAAACGTGCTAAAATAATAGACGTTTGCAATGCTAAAATTTATTTTAGTTTACTTGTCCAAATGAAATAAATAGAGGGGGCCATTTCAGAATAAGTTGCAAAAAACATGTTGATCTGCGTAGAAATTTTTCGAGTAACAGCTGTTCATCAAGATACGAGTTTCACAGCTAGAAATTCAGAAAATCATTAATTTTCTAGTAGAATCCAATTCTAAATACTTTAAGACAGCTTGCCAGTAATTGCAGATGTAACAAGAGATCGCTGTGTAATGGACCTCTCTCTATAAATAGTACACTCATATCATAAAATACGACCACTACATTCAATATATTGGTTGTTCTGATTAACGACAGCAAACTCAGTTTAACAACAAGAGTCCATAAACAGTCTTACAATAATATGTAGCTGGGAACACATTGTGTACAATAAAAGTATAAACCAGGGTGCGACCAGATATTAATTTACCGGATACCGGAGCCGGATATTGAATTTTTTACCGAAACCGGGTACTAAATGGAAGTATGAGCACCGTTGAAAGTGGTTGAGTTGCGCAAAAGTATATGTTTAGTAAATTAAAATTAGTAGTTAGCTTGGATTTTTTATTCTATTACAGTAGTTGGTGCACAACTTAACAGCTTTACTAGACCAGAAAGGTAATCTAGGCAAGACGTTAAATATATCCACTTCTCAAAAAGTAATTTTATATTAGTCGGGACCACGACCGTAAATATCCCGTATCCGGTAGGTTTATAATGGCTGCCGGAAACAGAAATCCACTTTTACCGGATATTAATCCCGAACCAAATATCCGGCCGAACCCTGATAAGAACACAGTACACGATGCATCTTACTAACTGTCTATCCCGTTTATGACGGTCAAATTCTGCAGCAAGTAGACTAAAATTATAACGTACTAGCCATAAGCATGCTCTATGAATACTGCGCCCTGATATGCAGCGATATATTATTTAACTTTGGATATCATATTATTTTCGTCGTTCACACTAAATTTACACCACCAAGAATGGTGTGAGTTAAGAACAAAGTAGTGTTTAGTAACGTACTTTTGTGTTCAAATGGCAGCATCTTTTGTAAATACATAGTGTCTATTTTTGCAATAACATGATATTAAACATAATACAATAATACAATCATAAATGTAGCATTAACAAGTTCGTCAGGTTTAATAGTTACGTAATTTTACTGAGACTACTAATTGAACTAAAACGTTGTACTCGCATATCAGGTCTTTTGAATTTCACAATTTTCCGATGAAATTTTTGAATGCTTGTCATCTCGCGCTTGTTTCAGCTGCGGTTCCGCATTAGTTGCAGTTTCCGTATTGGCGGTGCGCTTTTTAGCACTTTTTTCGTTAGTACTCTCTGTCTTATCGCCTGTACTGACTGTCTGGTCAGCGCATATCTCAGAATTTTGAAAATGTCCTGGTGGTGTTCCATCAGAATTAACAAATATTTCGGTAGAGTTTTCGTTCACAATTCGTTCGGTACCATTACGAATCTTTGTTGACTGCTGTTCGTTTCCTGATTTAGCATTGGAACAATCGGAACTTTGCGAAACAGATCCAATTTGCTCTATACGATCGTTGATAGCGTTACTTAAGCGATCCAGGTCACTTACACTTGCCTAAAAATTGGTATTCCACGCAAAGCTTTGTACAAAGATGTACATCATCAGTAGATATTATACACTAAATATCTGCTAACAGTACTAATAGCATTCATTTCCACAAAACGCCACTCATTGATCACAAAAAATACGATAGATTCACAACCGTAAAGAAAATTAATTACAAAATACACGAAATTCTGAATCTATTTACACGATCGTGTGTAAATGAACATATACTTACACTAATTAAAAACAAAGACAGTAAATTTGAGTCGCAATCAAACGCTGATATGCGAAGCGCTTTAGGCTTCGGTCGTTCAATGAGCATCTCCGGCCATATTGCTGAGTTTAATATTACCCGCAGTGAACCTTGGCATCGCATCACTAAAAATATACCATAACATATTTTATAAACACTCTGCAACGGGAGATCAGGATTGTAAAAAGTTACACGCGTTTTTCCTCCATGAAAGAAATTTTTGCGATTAATAGATAGGTACTTGGCGAGGGTGCAAATCCCAAACGCATATAATATCAGGTAAAATCTGTTTCTCCGCCTTCCAAGCTTCTAACCGGTAGCAAAATGAGTTGTGCCTGCCACTCGCTTGCAACCTGGGAAACCCTCTATGCACTAACTTTTCTTAGGATGAAAAGATCTCCACGTCAATGCAAAATGACACATACTAGAGCATATTATTAATTTATCAAATAAATCGCATAAATATTCAACGCAACAAAACCTCGTACGCGGGTAGAAAACTTAAAAACAAGTAGAATCAATAAATTATTTTATATTATTTAATCGCTTTATTATTACCTATTCGACATTTAGTTACACCACAGCCGTTGTTGGAATCATTCAAGCGTAACAATCCTTTTCCACGTTCAACCCAAATCGCTTTTTCTTTGTCGAACATGTGTAGCTTACACAATATCTAAAGTATTAACATTATATCTTCAAACCTTCAATGGTGGAAGCTAACAATCTAAAACAAAAAACATTCAAGACAGAACGAATAATCAGGCTTTTTCATGCATTATATATCTCGTTATATAATAACTTCCTAATCTAATACTGGTCCATCTACAAATCCATTAACCATTGTTAAAATGTTCAAAATACTGAAGCAAACTATTACAAAACACAACTGCAACTTGTGGTTTCACTGATTAGCTGAAGCTCAAAACACATATGCACCTGCAATAAGTTTGTTTCATCTTCCTCGCCAGTAAAAATATCTACACGTTGTGACTTTACGCAATGTTCTTTTGATTTTGCTGCTTCATATTCGGCCGCTGACTGTTCCAATGTTGTAGACGATCCATCACTCAATGGTTTGTTTACTGGATTATCCACTTTACCAGGTTCTTGAATGTCCAAAACTCAGTACAATATATAATTTTGGAATATGTAGAACCCAAAAAAGTTTCGTAAACTTAAGTTTCAAAATAAAATATGTCTAATGCTTTTTCATAGTTTTCTTGCATTTTTCGTAGTTTTTTTGTTTGTTTTTTCAAAACATGACGACAGCTAGTCAATATTAAATCGAAAAATTTATCAGATTTTTATATTTAAACCTTGGAAATGTGTCAGGCGACGGAGAGTATTTAAGACATTGTCTTCTTTGCACTAAAGCAAGTTGATGTGCAGCATTATATTTCAATAAGCGAAATATGAGGTTATACAACTTAGTTTCAGAAGTGAGTACAATGCTGGACCGAAATATTAAACTCCATATTCAAGTATACAGCACGTAGAGAAAAAGGAATATCCTATCTGAATTCGTGAATATTGAAGTTAAGATTGCTTAAAACCTTACCTTTGTTTCTAGTTTCAGAAAAATCACACGGCGTACAGTTCGATGTAGACGCTTCGGCTGACTCAGCATTCTAAACAATATAAGTAAGGGTAGCGCTATACATTTGATGACGTCCGGCGCCATTCGTCACCGTATTGTGCCGTCCGTCACGGTGCGGTATCGTATGCGAATTACTCACGGACCATACCGTACGGTGCGGACGGCGACGCACGGCGCCGTACGAGTGACGGACGGCGCCGTATGACAAGTATAGTGAAACCCTTAATATTAGATTAAGATTGGGTTGCAATCAATCTAAAAGACCATTCATTTGGCATTTTACTTTTAAACTTAATTTAAAATGTTGCGTAGTCGTTCGCGGGTACCCTTAATCTTTAACCCTACGCAGGTACATAGTTTGGTTGTTTTTTTAAACGACGACATCAGTACATTGTAGCTTAACGCTTTACAATATTAGTCTGCAGTTGGACAATTTCAAACTGGACTTAACAAAATGTTTCAACAACAATCGCAACCCCGACCACGACATTTAGAAAGTCGTTTCAAATTGTGAGCAATAAAAATACTAAATCTGTTTTGCGTAGTATTTACGGCGTAGTCAAGTTTGAAAATTCACACAAAAAACAAATCACCCATAATGTGATATGCATAAAATTCGTAATACATAATCACAGCTGACACTTTGTACTTTCATATTTAAAGAATTATTCTTGAAGCTTCAGGTACTTCTCAAGAACCAAAGTTAATAAAACATTTATATATTCATTTTCATTTACCACAACTCTAGAGCATATATTTTGTCCAAAGACAAATCCAAAACTTGACTTCTTCTCGTCTGCTTTAGATGACCTAAAAGGGTACAAAACTGCTGTCATAGAATAGATCTGCCAAATATATTCAAAATACCATATCTTAGTCAAAACGAAAAACGATATTAGCATACAAACACTATTTCGCAAATTATCTACAATTATACACAGAGACTAAGGTTTTACAGAATACGTTTCTATAGAGTTCCCTTATACATTTTACAAGCAGAGATTGTTTTAGACTAAATCCGAGGGCAAAATAAGTCAAAAATTTGCTTGCTTCGCTCGCATTTCGGACATGTATCTATATTGGAAACTAACCTTGTTTTCATAACTGTATTGTAGACTTTTAAAATTAACAAGCGAGCCCAGAATCACGTTATTTTAAACGAGACTAAAAAATTCTGAATACAGGCACAGTGAGAAATGCCCACTGAAAAAAAATTTTGGTTAGAAAAGTATATTTTGCGCCGTAAATTGTCCACAATACTGCGAATGAAAAAACAAACCCCGCTCACAGGCAAATCCGCATTCATTCTTCACAGACTGTATTTTCAACAGAAGTTGACGGCAAACCAATTTAGCTCTCCGGCCTCACTCCAAAATAATTTAAATCACGGCCCTAACTTCATGCTGATATATGTTTCATACTCTTGAAAACTGCTTTCATCCCCGAGTTTGCTTACACTCACCAACAAACATAATGTATTAAACTTTGAAACCTACTTTTTAGAATGATCACTAACTAGATTTGGCGGTTCAACAAGTGAACTTAAATCAGTAGCATCCCCTTAAAAGACAAATTAGTAGATAAACAACTGTTTTCTTTCATAAATATTGCACAATTGAGTTCAACTTCCAGTTCACAAAACTGATTATTAAATTTTCAGTTTCAAGTACAAGAATAAATAGGCAAACACCCATACAAAACGTTCCCCGAAAAAGAATGCTATCATGCAACGAAAAATAAACATTGTATTCCTAGATACTAGCCATTACACAAATATATAAAATAGATATGAAGTTTGGAAACCTTTTTTATCTTCACTGAAGCCACCTGACTTCTTCCATAGTTGATCAGCAACAGCAGATAACGCTGACGGCTTAAATGAGAATTTTGACGAAATTTCGCCACCTGAAACGAAAATGACACCAATGTAACAAAATAACACAAATGTTTAAAGGGGTATAATGTTCATTTTGGGTAACGCATGCGAATCAGATACGGATCTTAACGAAATTCACACTAGCTTGAAAAATACACCAAAATATTTCAAGTTGCTGATAATACATCAGTAACGCACAATACGTAAATTGATTCCTGCCGGAATTTCTGTAAATATTCAATTCCTGTTCCTGTTCCTGTTCCTGCGTTCAAAGATTCAGGAACCGAAATTTTTAAGGCTTTGTTGCAAATTATGCCTAATCATTTAAGCATTGGAAATTTTGTCTTTAATAAAACTGTTATTTCGACATGATCGTTTTTCCAATTACTTCAATTTTGTTAAAAAACTGTTTCCGTCGTTTTCGCAAAACTTGATGATGAAATAGCTGAAAACTCGTTTAAGCCATTTTTTGGCTTTTTTCTAAAACGTCCAACAGTAATTCGGTAATGAAAATTGTTTCAAATTCCGGTTTCTGTTCCTGTTCCGGTTCCTGCAAAACAGAAAATTCAATTCCTGTTACTGTTCTTGCAAAATTAAGTTCCTGTTAAAGCCCTGGATCGGTATTCTAGTATGATCGGTATTTTACACTTTTCGATTCAACACTAAGTTTAATAGGCATAGTGTACGGTAAGAATTACAAGAATAAAATGAAACATTAATGGGATGACATGCATTCTATTTTGAAAAACGAAGCAGAAGTCCTTATATATACGCCAAGGTACAACCGGATATTCGGATGCGGTTCAATATACCGCAAAAACCGATATTCGCATCCAGTTATAGTATCCGTTAAGAATCTATATAAATGTCATAAAATTGCTTTTAAATGAAAAATTCATACTAACATCTTGTTTAGTACGAAAACATATTATGAGCGGCTCAAATACTTCAAACAGTACTCCGGTTTACATGTTATATCTGGTTCCTGTAAAAACGTCACTATCTGGCTCCATTCCTACCTTTTTCGGTCGCCATTCGTATTATACAAATTATCTCAAAGTAGACGAATATGTATATAACTATAAATACTTATCAATACTGCAATGTATCGTGTAGTCAAATAAATATATACACAGACAACATTGGTAAAATATGCAGTAGTTTTTGCAGAAGAAGCACGGCGTTTCGTCTGTATTGAGAAATGCTCGAATATTAAACAAATTCGTATAACGTTAAATCTGTTGGAAGTAACAAGCTATCAAGAACAGTGAAAAGGCAAACATGGGGTCGGTTTAAACCGATGATTTGACATTCGTGTCTAGGTTTTGTTATGCTTCTCTACAACAGTAATACAGACGAAAATGCAGCATCGACATGACTTATTTGTATGTCACGTATATATACATAAATGATAACGTATAATTTTTTCTGACACTTCGTATCAAGGTGATGTCGTGAACGAAGATGCGTTAGACTGGACCGAAGAATTAGTTTTACGAAGTTTCCAAACGGGGTTCTGCTTATCATTTGAGAGCAAGTCCTGTAATTCTCAACTAGGTGTGAATTATTGCGGGTTCGAGCGGGTTTCGAGTTAAAATCAGAGATCAAACACACATGATCAAGTAGACTGACACAAAGAACTCACAATATAAAACTGTCGAATACCTATTCCACAACAAAACGCAACCCGTTATTAAATTTATACGCTTTACAGTAACATCTATACACGCTCATGGTCCTGAAATCACAAAATCATTTTTACAGTGCCGCCTAGCTAATTAATTATTTTCTATGCTACAGGCTCGATTAAGAAATTTTGTCGTGAAACTAGTCTACTCAATTATTGCAAAACACAAAAACTATTGATCGTGGTCGGCCAGACCTGCCACATAGCCTTTTTGAACACGCATGAACAATTGTTTATTATCGAGGCTCATAAAAGATTTCTGGATAGGCCACTAAACATTTCTGCCAAGGCGAATTGCGAAACCTGATTAAATGGTCCGATTGGTTTATGGTTTTCAATTGTACTCCGGGGTTCGTGTTAAACATGGGACAAATCGGAATGCATTTTGAACCTACAATAGCGGGTATTAACATTCTGCCTGCACTTTTACTAATAAACAAGTTCAGAAATTTGAGTTGTCTGCTATCTTAAAAAGTGACAGTTACCGCTTGAACAGAAACATCAAATGATATTCTGCATGCTGCTAGCAGGTGCTTAGGGTCTTGGCTTGGTAGGTAAAATTGGAAGTGTCGGCGAAATTCGGGAAAAAGGAGAAATGAAAAAAATTAAACGTACAAGTTTCCTAAGGTCCGGTAGGGCTCATGTTAAAATTAGGGGCGAAACGTTTTTCTGGGAGCTAGAATAGAGTAAACTTATAAGTTTAGACTGGTTTTATCGCCTGGCTTAGGCTTAGGCTCTGAGGCTTAGGTTAGAAATTAGTGATGGGCGTCGGATATTTTTTCATATCCGGATATCCGGCAATTGAGGCTTGGATACAGAACATTTTTGTATCCGGATATCTGAATATCCGGATACACGTTTCATTTCGGATACATATCCATCCGGATATCCGGTGCCCACCTATATTAGGAATATGCTTTATTCTTATTTTAGGAATATGCTGCTTACATTACTGTACCGTCCCTGTTCTTTACATTTTCCAATTCCTTCCTGGGATTTTTGTTTGCCTTTGCGCTATTATTCGCGTCTCAGTTTCTAAAAATTTTAAAGAATAGCGGATGCACCGAAATTTTTTAAATTTTGGATGAATTTCGCAATTTTTATTTCATTTCGAACAATTGCAGCATAAAATAAAAAATTTCGATATCTTTTGAGTCAAACGGGCAGCTTTTTTCTAATATCAGGCTCCGCAGTAAATTTGTCAACCTCCGGATCCAGTTTCGTTTGTTTCATAAACACTGCGACGCCACATGCATTTGTCTTATTCCACGGACGACTTACCTACATTTGGATGCACTGCATAAAGTTTAGTTTTTTTGAGGGATTGAACAATTTTATACTATTTCAATACGCTCAAACAGATGGAACAAAAGTACCAATGCTCCTTTTATTACAAAATACAAACTATGAAAGCGAAAGCTATATATTACTATATATGTTAGAGAATAAACTTGTTCAAAAATGAAACAGGTTGCAATAACGACTTTGTGTTAATACATGTACGCTCCACGGCTGAAATTTGGACCACGTATATAATAGGGCCGTCACACTAGTGTAAGCAGAGCTTAAGCAAAGCGTACTGTAGTGACCCGAATAAGAGGGGGACTGATATTTATGTGGCCTCTCCAGAGAGTACCCCCCTTGTTATTCAGTTACGGACTGTTATTTATTTTTAAGCCGCCCTTCGCCGTCCTTTGTTACTGATATATATTCGGTATTGCAACTGTCCGTTGAATTATACGGTCTTTACCTTGCATCAAAAGCTTGAGCGATAATGCAACGTTACACTTTGGAATTTTGTTTTCGTAACTTAAGTAAGTAGGCTTTAAGTTTTGAACTCAACTTTATTTGGTCCTGGAGTCATTTATGTGCCCCAAAATAGGAATAATTATCTTTTATGGACTCTAATTAGTGTTTAGGTACTCTATCCGCTTACGGACTCTTATTAGGGATACGGACTCCTATTGATCGGGACTCAAAATGGGAAACCCCCCGTTATTACCCCTCCCCATCTTATTCAGGTCAATAATGACAGTAATATAAGCCGACACCTAACCCTAAGCAAAAAGTATGTCCAAAACCATACGCTTATTCTATTGCGGTTCACACGGCCTTTGGTTTTTACATTGGCCGAAAATTTTGTCCAAGTCGATTTAAAAACTAAATATTTTGTTTAATCTAAAAGCAATATCCAAATATTTCGACAACTTAACTTGCAAAATTTCTATCAATATTCATCAGAGAACAAAACGCAACAGAACAGCACGAAACATTTTACACTAACGCTAACACATAATCGCCAAAAACCACAGTTTGCAATGTGATTATAGCTGGGTTTCTGAAATCTTACTTAAGTTATACTTAAGTAATTACTTCGACTTAAGTAAATACTTAAATTTTCGAGCAAAAACAAATAAACGCCAAATGTCAGCCATTGTCATAACAAGAAAGTAATAGTTTTGCTTAATATTGAGGAGAGACCAACCGTCTACAATTTCAATTTCACAAGGTTAGTATGCCTGAACAGAAAATTTGTAATTTATCAAATTTAGTCAGTAAATTATGGTTAAGTAATTACTTAACACGTACTTAAGTACAAAGTCGTACTTAAATAGGGTTTTGGAATCCAAGTCATTGTACGACAAGATTTAGCAATAAAACAATACGGGTTATTTCAATTCAAGACCGAAACTGAAGTCAAAATTTGAAAATTAGCACATCAATTACTAACTATATACTGCAGAACATTGCTGTTATGCGTAGTTGCTCATCTTATTTCAACCTAATTCATAACAGAAAACAAAAAAAAAACGCTGATTTTGACGCATATATAAAGAGTTTAGTGTAAAGTAGGCAAAAATTCAGTCTGATAATGTAACAATACAATAAATATTACTGACTCAAAAATATAAAAAATAAAACAAAAGTCTAAGCAAGTCATAACTCAGCATGGTATTGGCTAACGCAAAATATCTCATGTACCATTTAATTGAAATCACTGCTAATTTTGTTTTATCTTGACGTTAATGACTTATGACCCACATTGATTACCTGGATCGCCGGATGAACATTTTTCTAACATTCTGAAACATTTTTTTACATTAATTTAACGTAATGTAATCTTCTTCTGGCAAAATACATTTTGCTCACGGCAACACAAATGCTTGAAAATAAATACACCATTCCGAAATTTCTGTTCTTTTCTTCCGCATTATTTGAAACGGTTTTAGGGGCTTTCGTACTGTTTCCCCAGATTAAAAGTAGAGGTTTACGCTTATTTATCAGCATAGGCTTCACTAACAGCATTGGTTTATGTAACAAGTGGCAAATTACCGTACGCTCGTTGACGCAACACTTGTGCCTGACCAGAAGAGCTGTTGTAAACAGCTTATAACTACAACCCAAATGAGAAAAATATGACAGTAATAAGCAATAATACTGAAACGGACAAAAATTAAACTGTCTTCACTGCATTAAAATACACCAAACCACCACAGCATAAATGAAACAAAAACCTTGCAATAAAAACGCGATCACCATCAAAATTGAAGCAATTATTCAATAAAATATCAGCATAGGTTTTTGCAATGTTCAATAAATACTGTACACATCTGGCGTCCCAGTCTTCCAATTGTTTTTGTGGTGAGCGATTGCGCCGAGGCTGAAATCGGGGAAAGCCGATGTGCAACGCAACTGTGGGGTGAATCCCATTTTTATATTTTTTAATTTAAACCAGATCAAGTGTTATGCGACATTTTGCCTACTCACATGAACTACACTTAATGACGCTTTGCTCGTTTTTAGCCATATGGTGTCACACAACATTTTGCCTAAACACGAATATTAAAAGTTGCTACTGGTGTAGTCTCAAAACAAGCTTTAGTTGGTGTGCGTGCATCCATACGACTAATGGGAACACAAACCTGGTTGAAAACCAAATGTGGATTTTGGGGGGAGAAAATATGCAGTGAGCGAGCCTCCACCCCCCTCGAAAAGACCATCTCATGTTAAACAAACTCTTAACCAGTAAGTAGTGTTTGGAACAAACAAAGGAAAAACTTACTTCCGTGCGGCATGTAAAGAATGTACGTACAACTTCAAAAACATTAGCTGTAAGGGTTGCGCTATAGCACCGTACGTCATCGTCCGTCACCCGTACGGCGCCGTCCGTTACTCGTACGGCGCCGTCCGTCACCAACGTGCGTAATTCACGTACCATACCGTACGGTGACGGACAGCGCCGGACGGGTGACGGACAGCGCCGGACGGGTGACTGAAGGCGTGGGACGGATGACGTACGGTGCCGGACGGGTGACGCACGGTGATGGACGGCGCCGGACGGCAAGTATAGCGCAATCTAAGTATGTGACAAAACCTAAAATTATATAACTACACGTACACGCAAAGTTGTATTCCACTAAATAAAAAACAAGATTATAATTATTGCAACCTTGGCTAAGGTATGAAATCTGTCATTCCAGGTTCTAACATTGATATCTAAAACGTCAAAGTCACACTACATTTTATATATACGTATTACGTAGCAAAGCTTTGAACATTTCGGTTTGTATTGAGATTTTACATTAGCACAAACAACCTCACCACAAGTAGTACAAACAGCATTAATATAAACCTTATTGCTAAACAGATTTCGTCTAAAAGTTTGTCCAATTTTCACCGGCATCATCAAGACGTTTTGCTCGAATCTGAACAAACAGTGTGGCGGTTGGATCCCGTTTGTGATGATAACCGGAACACAAATGAACTTGACTGTAACCTGAAATATAAAACCGTTAATTCAAGTGAATATTGGTAATAATCAAACTCGCAAAAACAAAACAGAGACCTTAATTTTAGTGAAAAACGACTACGATCTGCCAAATACAGATAATGCGAATACAGTTGAACAAAATGTTTTGATACATAAACAGGAATCAAGCATACATCGGCGCCATACTTTTACAAATCCGTGTACAAAAAATTTGCCCATGTAAAGATCAGGGGCGGAACGTTTTTCTGTGGGACTACAATAGAGTAAGCATAAGGTTTAGACTATTTTTTGCCTGGTTTAGGCTTAAAAATATGCTCATTCTTACGCTTAGGCTTAGGCTTAGGAATATGCTTATAATACTGTTTCTCCCCTGTTCTTTGCATTGGCCAAAAAATTAAACTTTTTTTGCATTTAGTAAGAATACGTAAGTGAAAAAACAGATCCAGAATTAATTTTAATGTCCCACAAAAGTTCATTGCTTAGTACTAAAAATACTAAACCTATCTTTATATTTTACAAAAGAGCGGTAGTCAAAGCAATTACCTCTGTGACCACGTTTCAGCAATGGCACTGCTCGAACACCTAATAGAAAATAATATTAAATATTAAATTTAAGGCATTTTGTATATAACAGTGCAAGCCGCAAGCTAGGAAAACAAGTACTAACACTGATGTTTCTGTGTAAATAGAATACAATTGCAACTGCAGACACATTGTTTTCAATTTTTTTCCTAGACAAAACTGCGTTAGCAGCAGCTAAATGATTGATAGAATTATACGTAACAACTGGCAATTACGTATACTAAGCTGTTTTCGTAGTCGTTAGTTGCATGTCTTGTCGCATTGTTTTTTATTCTTAAATACTTAGATGTTTTCAGTTTTCTTATTTTATGGTGAACAAAAGTTTTCATCAAGCAAAGCAAGCCAAACACATGATACGAACAAGCCAAACTCATGATATAATTTTAGGGTTCGATCGGAAGTTCCGGTTTTGGTTTAACAGTTTCCGGTTACGGTTTCGTTAATATAACCCGCACCCGGAATTTTTAACTTTGCCGCATTTTACAACCGCTTTCTGTATAACAGTTAGTTTTGTCTGGTATTTCTGTTATTACTCGAATGATGCACTACTGCGGCATGGTTATGTTTTTGTGATTTTTTATTCGATATCAATATACATTTCGTGTTGCTTCGAAGGAACCGTTTGCTGATATAACAATATGTTAACCAAGCCAAGCTTCCATAAAATAGCTTACGTATAGCAGGATTTTATCATTAAAATGTTCAATACCAGAAAAATATGCTTTATAACTGTTAGAGTTGCGCTGTACTAGTTGCGTGCTGCCGGACGCCGCGCGCCGCCGCGCACGATAAAAAGTCTACTGCACACCGCCGCGCGTTGCCGCACGCCGCCGCGTGTCGCTGTAAAACTTATTAAAAAAATACAGCACGCCGCCGCACGCCAATGTGCGGCAGCGTCCGACTCAGTTAAGCATAGCGCAACCCTTATGGTCTATTAATTTTTGAATTCTGGCCTGCAAGCTAAAGCCAGCGTATCAAGACACTCACATCCATTTACTGCAATAACTGCACAACGCCTTGCTAAAGTGTTGCAAGATAAAACTGCAAGCTTCGGAATACTGCTTAGTGATTATTTACCCATGTTTGGAAAAACGTCACAAAAATAGCTACAAATTTCAACAAACCGGGCGATAAAACATTAACTGGCACAGTGTATTGAGCAACGAAGTCATTGTACGACGTCTTATCGTAATCTTTTATGCAAAAACGAATTAACGCAAACTCTGGTGCGCGTAAGTAAAATTTGAAAGTTTCGTCCCAAATTGGATTGAAGCCTGAAAAAACATTAGAAAATGTAAGTTAAACCCAAATATGAAAATAGCATAAAAATGAATAATTCACCCCAAACAGAATAGCCTTAGGACATTAACACATTGAAAAGTTTAATTTAAACAAAAAATATTATTTACTACAAAGTCAGACAATGATGTGATGCCATTTAAAATTCAAATTGAATTGAAGTTTTGTCGTATATATAAGCGTTTTCTCCGTTTAGCGATTTTTCAAATACGTAATTAACTCAAGATAATCTTACCGTTGTTTTTAACAACTTCTGTTTTCTTCTTGGAACTGTCAATTGTAAGACCATGAATTTCAACTTCTACAAAAGGATCGCATACGTCATCTGAATCAAAATTCGGTCTCGGAAGGTATTGAGCACTAATAACCTAAACAACACTAACAGAAATGATAAAGAATCCTATAGAATAGTTTAAGCAAGCTAATATAGGAAAACGTAATTGCATATGATATTTAAATCATTATTTTAAGGCCAATACGCACACGTAGTTTAAGACCAAAAATTGACCACGATGCAGCATTCATCATAAAAATGCTAATGTTGATTGCAGACATAACGACCGTAGCAATAAACCGAACAATTTGTACCCGGACATGAAGAGAAACAGACGGCGGCTTCTTTTCTATCGCTACATCATCGAATATTTCGCCTGCAAAGTTCAGTTCAAAATGTTCAAATCAAAAGAACATTATAGTGTTGTGTGGGCGAAGATACGCAATATCGACCCCTTTAGGATTTATTTAACAACCATCCCATCTTGTAGTCTCATCCGCTGAGTTCAAAAATGTCATTCATTTCTCTACACATGTTCCGGTTCCTTACTTACGGCAACCGAACACGATGCTAGCATACTACGTATATATACGTTTGTATACAACATGTATTATGTAGCTATGCTATAGCTACAAAAAATAACTAAGTTTTCATGCGAACCGTTGACTTGTCCGGTTAAACGCTTGAATTTCAAAATCCTTAACACGGCTGGGTCACGGAATCGATCCCTAGGATCAAAAAGTTAATCCTAAATTTTTCTTTATTTCAAAATTATCGTCCTCTATTGCCATAAAAAGAAGTAATATCAATTTCAAACGCCAACATATTACGCATAACACGATAGCACAATAACATAATTCGCCAGGGTCCATTCCCCCTTTGTCCGAATCTTTCCTTCCACATAATTCACGCGTTATCTTTTTCTGCGGCTCCAGTAGCTTTCAACTGTAATTTGTGCACGTTCCGGTTGCGGGATCGAGAAAATAGCGAGAGTTGTTAACTGTATGGTGAATATACATACGGTGAGAAGATGATCAAGTACTCCGTATGCGGCCCTCTCATCATTCCAAATAGTTGTGCCTGCTAACACGAAATTTTGAATAATTGGAATAGGTGTCTTTGCGTCCCTACGGTCCACAAGATGATTGAAACCGCGACAGTGGGTTGCGTTATAAATGCCTAGGACCCACTGACATGGCACGAGTTACAGCACTCTCCAATCGAAAAAGATAAGGGAATTCAGTACATCTGTATTGCATAGTTCCCTAAATCTTGCACCACTGAACGAGCGTTGCAGTTGCCTTTCGAATCCCGGACAAACTCGACACATTGCACCCAGGAACTTTATGCGACCAACAGAATAAAATAAGTAGCACATTGTTTAAGCTAAGATTTGAATTTTCAAATGCAGATGCTGAACGTACAGAAGCTCGCGATCCACCACCAGACGTAACCATCATTAAATTCCTAACATACGACGAGTAGATCATCCTTCGGAATTTGTGTACTAGGAGCGCACATCTAATACTACACAACATCAAATACAGCAAAAATTGCATTTCGATACGCAAATTCCGAAAAAATAACCAAATTTACTTCAGATTTTTTCGATTCTTAAGTAAACTCGAAAGCAAGTGCGCTGGTTCAACACGCCAATTTCGGCAAGCAACTCGATACCCGACCTTCTGTCGCGCAAAACCAAATACAAATCATCCATGGTTTCGATTCGAAAAACCTCGGGATAGCGAGGGAAAAAACCATTCTTAGGTAAGTGAATGAAAAAATTTCTTGCTGGTTCAACGGACTTTTGCTTTGGAACATGATGGTTTGCCACGTTGTGATCTTTCTTGTTCTTGCTGATAAGCTGAAACAAATTGTGTAATGTAAAATTACCAGCAGCCTTTTTGACTTATAAGATATTCAAATTGGAAAATCTTGAAACAATGTATATATATTGTTAGTAATGTTAACTATAACTTCAGCGTAAAATATTTGACTTCTTGCTATCAGAACATCCAAAATTCTGAACAAAAAAATCTTAGGCTTAATTCCTCACCAAGATATGTTAGACTGCTCGACGACGAATTCAGCTATAGCAGGCGTAACAAACAATCGAAAAAATTGGAGACAGTTCGCAGTATCCGGAAGATTGTCTATATATTCAAAACCACTAAACTCGTCTCGATTTTGATCTGAATCATCATCGAATTCAGTTCCGATTTGTCCAATATACCTCGTCCATTTACCGCCGATTATCGACGGCTCGTCTTCATCGTCACTGCCGTTATTTGATGCCTCGCTATGCTCTGATACTACATTCTCAGAACTATCTCCCTCGGTGACAGAATATGAACTGCTTGTGTCGTGATAAGTGGCATCACTACCTGATTCTGAATTATTACCACTTTCAGCTACTGGGTTAAATTTAACCACCTTAGAGAATGACGCCACGACTTTAGGTTTCAAACATTTACGTCGCATTATGTATTCTATATATAACGTATAAACCTGAAACTAATTCCGTAAAATCACTTATACCACCAGTGTTGACTTGGGCGGTCAAAATTTGTAGTCAAAATTGGAGACAAAAGTAAAACAGTGGTACCAGAGTTTACCCGGGTGGACAACGGTTTCATTTCAAATGCATACCATAGTACACATTGGTATTACACTACTTAAATCACCTAGAACTGCAATTTTAACACAGTTACGCTAGTTGCAAACTTCAGTGGACAACGGTTGTACATAACGCTATGGTTTTATGAATAAAAATGCTGTAAATAACAGCCCTACTACATAGTATTGTTGTTATACTCACTTACCAGTTGCTGAAATTATAGAAATGTTATGCAAATGATTTTTCATGGGGCCTGTATAAGGCTGTATATTTTAATTTTACACACCCTGTTAGTTTCCTGAACATAGGGGAGATCAAAATTTGTCCATCATGGTGAATTGCGGCTCATTAAGTGTTACGTAAGTGAACAAAAACAGTGCAAACACTATCACGATTCTGATTACCATTGAAAACAATGCAAAAGCTATCGTTTTCTTTCATTGGAAACGTCAAAGCAATTATGAACTTATATTTCATCTTTTTTGTTGCAATACAAGACGATAATTTTGAAATAATGCAGCATTCTCAATAATAAATTTCACTGCACCACCAGGAACGGCAAAATTTGAAACTCGTTAACCCTACCATACCACAAATTTTTAATCTAACCCTACCAATTTTTAATCTAACCCTACCTTAGCACGAGTCACAAAAATTTTTGTGACACGAGTTAGGGTAGAATTAGCGTCGATTTTGCGCTAATATATGTATTTATTTTTATTACACACAAATTGTTAACTCTGTACATCTTAAATTGAGTTTTATAATTATTAATTTAATTAATCACTGAACTCAAATCGTACACATTTAATACTTTTATGTATTAATTAAATGCCAATATAAAGTATCGTTAACCCTACCGTAGCTAGTTGTCAATTTTAAAAGTTTATTACTTATATGAAATTTCTATCTCTGTTGTATTTTCTAACACGTATGTCGACACACATGGTCCTTGTATTTAGTTTGTACATGTGCTGTGGGTGTCTTGGTAAGTGTTAACACTACCCTAATTCGTGTCACAAAAATTTTTGTGACACATGCCAGGGTAGGGTTAGATTGAAAACTTGTGGTATCGTAGGGTTAACGAGTGGCAATTTTAAAACTGCCACTCGTTAACCCTACATCATGTCGTTTCTGGTGGCGCAGTGAAATTTATTACTGTCATGCTGCATAAACAAAAAATTTGAGATTTTTTATCCTAATGGTCGATCCCGTGACCCAGCCGTGCTAATATTCGGAAAATCAAGCTTATTTTTTGTAGCTATAATATAGCTACATAATCCTTATTGTATATAAACGTAAATACTACATCGGATAGGGTGGTTTTCAAAGAAATCCTAGGGTTTCGATATTCCGTAGCTTCAGCGTTGTCTGTTTGACGTTATTCTAGTGTACATACTTAACGCTCAGTATGTCAAACTAAATCAAATAGCACAATCCATGCGTAAGCATGCGATGTCTAGGTCAAAAACCAAGACCCGAGACCGAACCCCAACTAAGAAAAAGACACCGACACTTTCTGTCCCGATCTCGGTCAATTGTTGACCGTTACCGAAAATATATATTTTTTCCAACAAAAGTTTTGAATGTTTTTCAGCGTAATAAATTATGTTATTTGCTCACAATTGCCGGTTATTATATGTAATATTAAACTATGGAATATAAAGCACAATCATTGCTAGAAACAGGAAAAAATTCATATCTAAAATTAATCGACCAATGCAATATACAGACGTACCCAGCCTTGCCGAGACCAAGACCCACATCTCTGTCTATGCATACTAACATAATTGATATAGCGTATCATTCAGTTCTTTACTAGTGTAGATGTCTGACCATGAGACTATATTTCAAAAGCAGATTTTCAGAATGTAATTAACCAAAGGTTTACCTTGTCTTAACAATCACGATTTTGGTGAACATGACGCTGCAATCAAAAAGTTGAATCATAAGGACGATAATCAATTCTATATGCTTAACGCAGCGTAATGCAATCAGTCGTTTTATAATAAAACTAAGTTTTGCAAGAAACATACCGTTTCGTAGAAACTCCGGTTTCAGCACATAACCACAACGGCCATTTTGCGAAAAGAAGCCTTCATACAAGTCCATTTCAAGTCCTGGCGTTTGCATGTTCATGGTCACTTAAATATATTATTATAGCAGCTAAGTAATACTGCTTTCTTTCCAACCTTTTACCGCATTATTTGACATATCTTACGACGAATAGGTTGTAACATAATCGGTGTCATATAATCTGTCTCGCCATACTGCCAATCAACCATCGGGTTTGCTTGCGGCATACCCGTGGCTATGCTTAAGTGTGCAAATGACAAACTTATGTCACATATAAAGGCTAGATTGAAGTGTATAAAAACCACAAGATGCAATCGTTGTAAAATATTGAAATGTAACAATGAATTTTGCAAGAAATTGAACTGAATTCTAACACATAACTGTTAATGTTGTGCAATAGTGCATTGAATGTAAAACACCGAAGTGTATTCTTACCGAACTGTATTCCTGCAAGCCATTGTTGCAACGGATTCATATTGCTGGAGTCAGTACGAATTCCTTTCGGATACGATTTCAACATGTAACGCGATGTCAGCTCAACCGTTGCTTTTAAATTTTTTGCAGTTTCTTTTAACATCTTATTTTCGCCCCAACTTGCAAAACTGTCTGGTTGATTGACTACAAATAAAGTTACAAAATACACAGCTATGTATAATAAATTACACTATCTATTTACGTGCGCAGTTCACAACAGCAAACACGATCTAAATATGCTGACAAAGATCCATTTTGTCGTTAATATAGTAAATCCTGAAAAATTACATGTCGCACTTTCTACATTATTTCACTAATTATTACAGTTAGAAGCAATCTAATTTCAGCATTAAAGAATTTTTGACTACGAGAAATCCATATAAATTGTTTATAAACCAATAAAACCGATAAATGAATTGCTAGGTAATAACTAGTTTGCAAATTAGCTTATTATTGGTTATAGTTAAATTAGGACTTTTTAAAATATTTCACTGATTATTTTAAAGATACAAGAAATTAAATTTAAGCATTAAAAAGCTTATGGGTGCGAGAAATCTGAATAAATTGTTTATAAACCTCTAAACCAATCAATGGTCAGTTAGCTAATCATTAATCTGCATGTAACTTTATTGTATAGTAAGTGGGTCAAAATATGCGTTTGTGCATTATAAGCGTGGAATGCTCAACTACACTGATTAAAAAGCAAAGTGGGTCCAAGCTTCGCTCAATACGTGTAGTAAAACTACGACTGGTAACTATTAGTCGCCAAGAAAGCCTTCCTTTGGGGCTCCCTGATACTACTGCCCCAAGGTACTGGGTTGACTTCCATAATATAACAAAAATCTTGCCAGTATGGAGATTTTTAAAATATAAAATGTTGACATCATTGGTTGGTTATTTGCCTACCAACTTAAAAATAAACACTCCTGCGCATCAAAACCACACAAACCATACTGATATTCACAGAAATATGCGCGTACGTAATTAGCAATGTCTTACGTTTTCTAACATCAGCAATTGGATCACGGATTTTTACTGCTTTTACTGCAATAACATCAGTCAACGCTGGAGATAAAGGCAATTTCTGAAAGCAATAAAAATTAGGTATGCCCACATAAAAACATCCATTCGTCAGTAAAATCGACACTGCACTAAATACCGCACATAATATGCCATATATCACAAACTGAGTCGTAGCCTGGAGGAAAGGGCTGATGGGGCAACTTCTTCTCTGGGATTTTTGTAAATGGTTTTTAACACTTTTTTAAGTTAAAAAAACCTTTTGAAATTTTTATAGAACGTACCCCCATTCCAATTTCTTGCTATGCCAATGGCACATACCCAAAAAATCCTGTTTGCACCAAAAGATAACTAAATTGCGCACAAGGCATACTAAAAAAGTACTGTAGATCCTGACGACTACGGATCTTTCGAAATATAAGTTTCTTACGCCGTGTGGAAAAACGGATTTCCGTTCTACACAAAACGCTTCAGTACATTTAATTTTTAGTAATAAATTGAAAATTCATACTGTGGTATAGAGTTGAATTAAACTAAAAGCGCCATTTATTGAATTGAACAGTTCGAAAATTTACATTTACATATATAAGATCGCTAATTTGCCCTTGTAGAGTTGTTTGGCTAATGAGGTCACCTATATTATAATAACTTTCAATTCCTCAAGGCCATTGTAAACAGTAAATCAATACTCTTCCCCGTCAATAATTTAGCAAAATTTGCTATCTTTATTATTGGCAAATTAACCATCAATTCAATTCCTGACATCTGTTTCAGTTAAGTATTTTTCGAAATGTAATTTTTTGCAACTAACCAGCTTCAACTTTTTGCTGCCACCAAATACAGTACACTAACATTTAGTATTGTTTACTTAATCATAGGTCTCTTTTAGGATTAAATATAAAATTGCGTTTTAATTTAAGTTTTCATCAAATAATTTCGCTGTTAATAAACAATCAATTCCATAGCACGGCCAATTTATTAGGGTTGTGCAGAATTAAATTTTGCATTTTCCACGCAGTGTAAACAAATTGGATAATGCATAGTTTCTATTTTGTTTCAATTAAATCACTTAAATTTTTTTAGTACAGATATACATTCCCTGTTTTTTGTTTTATAAAACCATTAAAGCGTAGGAATGCAAGCAAGCCAGGACCCGGTTTATGAAAAAAATCTTAGGAGCATGCAGTTACCTTTTTCACCTTTAAATGGCTGATTTTGTGTCTCTACAAAATTTTGAAAAATGGCGTACTCGTAAAATATTATTTTGAGCAATCTAATATTGCCATTGCGCAGCTGGTAGAAAGATTGAAAAATATTTGCAAGACAAACTAAAAACTGGGTTAAAAGCTATCTGACAAAACTTATTCAAGGAATTGTGGGCTGAGAAGAGTCTATGTAATGCTATTGCAGTATGTTCCAGATTTCTACAACAAACGTCCAAGTGAATGAATTGATCTTATTTTAACGTGATAATATGCGGTTTAAAAGCGTTTAAAGGACGATGCAAATAACTTAGCAATCCTAAGATTAAAATTCCGATGACCCATGGATAAGCTAACCATGGAAATCCTGCTTTTATTATAGGACAACCAATACAGAAGCATTACAAACACCGCAAACTGGCCGAAACATTGTTGGCATTTTCTAAAATGCAGTTGTTAATTTAGCACTAAAACTATCTATAATCAAGTTTCACTCAGCACTAACGGTTAATAGTTAAATCGTTTAAGACGCAGCTGGTTAAGACAATATATAAATTATTTTTAGCCAAAAGCCGTTTTGTTGGGGCGCATTGCAGTTTTTGTTCATGGCATTGAAATTATTTATATTATTTTAAAAATAAATTTCCATACCTTTACAACACCACCTTTTTTGTCACCTGACAACTGAGTCCGTTTTTCCTCATCACCACTGTCATTCTCCGAATCTTCGCTATCTGTTATACCATCGTTCATAAGTTCTGGAGACAACTTTTTGCCCTAAACAGCGTATAAACGTACTATGTAAATCAGCTTTCTGTAATTAATTTATACGTACAACAATTTTCGTCTCGATTGAATACTATGCTTCGGCTTCGGTATCTTTGGCATCCGGTTGTACCCTGGTATCTCGTTGTCTGATGTTTATAAAACAAATTATACTTACCTTTGTTTTCGTCTTTGTCTGTTTCTACTCAACAGAAGCCTAGCGGCTTTATGCAACTAGTTGCACGCCTAACCTTTATCAAGATCTTGTGTTTCAGTTCTTCTGGTGACGGAAAATGTGCATCATTTGAGGTAAAGTGTCGTCGGTAGAGATAGCTACCAAGAGCTGATTCAAAACGTTGTGCCATTACGTGTTGTTGTTCAATACTGCAGTGGTTTTCAATTGATAAAATTACTGGATAGCTGAAAGAAGAGTAGATTGCGTATTTGCGCACTAAACACCAACGTTGTAGTTCGACGGGTTTAAAGTTTGCTAATGATTTTGCATAAGAAACTGGAGGCTGGAGCAAAAAATTTTACACTCGATTAATAATATGTAAACATATGCCAGCTATCTACATTATGATTGACGCGTAAAAACCTGTTAGAACATAGAACATAATATTTCCTGTTGCTCGGCAGTTACGCAATTTTTAATCTACGCCACACACTCTAAATGTCGAAATATTTACTTGTTGAAAAATCACAAAACAAAACCTATTCAGAAAACCCGAAGGCAGAAAAAATCAATATAGCACGAACAATCCATATAAAGAAAACAATCCGTAAAAATACTTTCAGATAAAACAAAACAACCGTAAGAACGTACGGTGACACGGTGAATGCATATTTGCTAATTGCATTTAGAGCATCGACAAGCAGAATCGGTTTAACAAGTGTATGACCATGCGTGATTATAGGTTCATTGTTATCGCCGTCCCAAACATCTACTGAAACATTTTACACAAACAAGTATTAATTGTGGTTGATTATTAGAAAATGTTAACCAAAGCTCGCGGTTGAAAAAAACACAATAAGTACTTTTAAATAACAACACGTCACTTCACGATTTAGTAAAGAATCAAAGATATCGGCATTGCGAAATTTCATCAGGCTGACATATTTTTCCAATGGTTACCGGCACGAGTCAGTTTAAGATATTCAGCAATGTCCAACAGGAACTCAGTGGAAGCAGGAACAGGAATTCAGTTTGTTGTCGGAACAGGAACAGGAATTTAGTTTTTTGCCAAAACAGCAGCAGGAATTGCGAATCTATTGCAATACTCAAATGCTGCTAACTAACAAATTCAAAGCAAAATATGCTGTTCATCGACCGTTTTGCGGTTTCACTAGACAGTTTTCTAAGTGCTACAAAATGCATCGATTACATTAAAAGAATCGAAAATTGTAGACGAACACATGTTGTGAAAAGAACTTAGATTTCAGCAAAATTTTTAACGTGTAAATTTTTAATTTTTCAGCTGCTTTTTCATAATTATGCCGCAAAATCGTATAAAATCTCGGTTCCACTTAATTAACTAACATTCAACAAGACGAGCACCCCGCATTAACGCGTTCACATATCCTTCAACGGATGCATCACCTTTGAGTTGATCTCCCACCAAATATCTACAAACATACAAACGAACTTGTTTTAAATTCCATATCTGGATAAAAATCATTAATGTATCTAATACACTAAAATATCGTTATTACCAATGTAATCGTTGCAACGTTATATTTTAGGGCTCTGTGAAAAATATTTCGATTTGTTACAATTAACAAATTTGTGAAACAGAATACATTACATGATAAAACATACGTATTGTGACTTGAGCAAACTAAGTAGTTCGGCAATGGTAACGTCATATCCTGCCACACTGACAAATTCTTCTCGTTAATAACGGATCCGTATTTGGACAGCAAAAATTTTCGGAAACCTATAATAATGTTATGCAATAGTGAATTTCAAGCAAACATAATCCACAATAGATACTTGTCATTATTTAACACCAACATGTAAATTTTATAAAGTGTACTACTGTAAATTATGTATTATTTTCCGTAGTGCTACAGCATATAAGTTTTACATTTGTAAGTTCCAATGTTGTACCGTTGTAGCATTATTAATTTTATAGCCTAGGATACAGAACCGAAGCCACATGCGAAAGGCCCCAACAAAGCACCGATACAATGTAATGATTCATATCTATCGATTAGGGAGCACCTTTACGTACATATTTTAACATTCAATGCTTGGATTTCCGAAACTCTACTTAAGTACAACTTTATTCTTACGTATTTGCTAAATAACTACTTATGCAACTTATCGTTTCTGAAACTGTACTTAACTTAAGTAAAAGAGCAATAGTTTTTGCATACTAATCTTGGTTCAATTGGGATTGTAGCCTTATGTGACCTCCTTACTATAAAGCAAATCTATGGCTTCCTTGTCATGGAACTGGACCATAATTTCCAAATCTTTGTTTTATCCCAAAAAGTTAAGTACTTGTAAGATTTCAGATACCGGGCCAATGTGCATTAACATTCTGTTTTGTAATTTGCAATAATTGTTGCAATGTAATCTGCTATGACCAGGGTGCAACCGGAATTACAATTTACCGGAACCGGAACCGGAATTTGGAAATTTTACCGGAACCGGAACCGGAATGTGAAAAATGCATTTCACCAAATATTTCATTTTAATCTTATTTTTTGCTCTATTATTTGTGAAATAACCTTAGTCGAACATAGGTATTTATTTTATTTGTTGTATTTTAGATTTTCATCACTGAAGTGAAATCCACCATCAATGGCTTATGTTCGGAGTACAAGTGGCTTTCAAGATTCTGAAAATTAGCAGAGTTAAGAAAACGGCCAAATTATAATACCGGAATTTTTAAATCCGGTAAAAATTTACCGGAACCGGAAGGTGAAAAAATGCCGGAACCGGAATTCCGGTTGCACCCTGGCTATAACGACTCGGTGTGTCACCGATCATCCATCCATACACACAAAATTAGTATTAAATACCTGACTCTGACATGACCTTCATATTTTATTGTCGACCGACGGCTCAAACATATCAATAAATTTTTCGCACTCGGTAAGAGTTGTGTCATGTCTCTGCAATGCAAATATTTACAAGCATAAGCCAGAAAGCAACGCTATTCTGTCGCGCGGTATCAATTACTTACGATGGTCGGGCGCGCTGGCAGAAGTTATGAAACGCAATTTTAACTAAATGCTATGTATGCGCCAGTTTTCTGAGGAAAAAATTGTATGCAGGGACCCTTATCAAGAAAAATTTCCCGACGGGGAGGCGTAAGACCCCCCAACCCATTGGATTCGTTAGCGATTGTATCACAAACACCTTCACAAGTATTTCAATGTACCGAGAAACATTTTTTCTTGTTCCGGCAAAATTTAGTTCCTGTTGAAACCCTGATAAATAAATATCAATGAGAGTCTTCCTGCTGAGCCGACACCATGTAATTTTATCCAACCCATATAAAGGCGAGGCAAAATCTGTTTCGCTAAAAACTGTGTATTGAGCGAAGCGAAGTTGAAATGGAAAAGCTTAACTAACCTCTTGCTCTTCAATCATAAAATCTCGAATATCTTCAGCAGTTAGTGAGTTATCATTTGTGCTTGAATACTGAACCATTATTTCTTCTATTTCTGGACGCCTGGTCAACAACTTTTGACAAAATCAACAAATTCTTGCTCATCCAGTGAACCAGGCGTTGCTGGGCCAAGATCTGTTCGCGTCAGCTTTCTTAAATGTTGTCGTTTTAATAACCATCGCAATATTATCCACTTCCTTTTAAGCAGCTATAATAAACATATTATATGTCGCCTACGTAAGTGTGCTTAATGTGTAAACAAGTTTTTTAACCAAAGAGCTAAATTTCAATTAACGTACCTTGAAGAGTGCGCGCGCATAAGATTCATCGACCTCAACTTGCATTTCTTCTAAAAGGCTTCATATTTCGTTAAATGAAAGAAGGCCGTTATTGTTTTTGTCAGCCTTTTTGAAATTTTCCTGAAGTAATTTCTTCTCGTTTAACATGTGCAAGCCCTTACGACGCGAATGAATCATGTGCCTAAATAGCAAAAAATAACGACGATATGGGGAATTTACGAAACATGTACCTATATCAAGTATCAACTACTTCTCACAGCAATGCCAACCTCACGGTTAATGACCACTTGCACGACTGTTAGAAGCAAACAAAACCAATTCACTCATTGATGTCTAAAACAAAGTTAACAACTTCCACAACTATCAAAAACTTCGTTCATCGACTACTAGTTTGCCTAACGTTACCACATAGAAACGTAAAATTCCCATAAACCTTTTAAAGCGTCATCGTTCTAACTTTGCATCTGCCCAATTAAACGTTGTGAACTTACACGTCTGCTGTTGTAATGTTAATATATACAAACTATTGACAAATACATTATGTCTAATCATGCTGGTGACAAGTTCGCACCTGTTAAATTGCAATATAAACGTTTACCAGTTGCTTCCAGATTTCATTCCTAAAGCAAACGAGTTATTATTTCTTGGTTGACCTGTCTTCGCTTGAACTCTTGAACAGACAGTGCAAAGTGTTATCTGATACTGTTTTGGTCGAAGTTGTCCACGTCTACTTCGGTTATATACTAAAACAAGCCTGCGACCACCCACTATAACATAATAAGAATAAAGTTAAAATAAATTTTCACAAACCATTGTATGGTACTATTTCACGATAAACTTTTCATAAGGTAGACAAATTTTTCAATATAACCGAAATGTTTTATTGCTTGTGTTATGGTTTTATCATTGTGTATAAGCACACCAATGTTTGAATAATTGTTCTTCAATGTTTAAACTTGTTGATTTTGGTTTTATAGTTGTATAAGTAACAATTTTACCGTGTTTCTCTTTGTTTAGGCAAGTGGACTTATGAACAAAATTATAGGCTAAATAAGGTATTAAGTAACAATTTCAGACTGAAATAGATGTTTTTTTATTAGGACTTTGCAGTATTATCTATGATTTCCGGCAGATGGTTCACGTATTTGTGTTGCCACTATTGAAACTCGTTCCAGATATTTACCAAAATAACCCAAGTTATACTTATATTAAAAGGCTGTTGTTTGAAACGAGAGTTTTTAAGTTTTCTTGTGTTTGGTGTTCCGGATTGTGCCAGCGGGCGGAAGTAAAGCCCTATTGACGCGTGCAAGTTTGTGCTGCGAGCAGTTCCACTTGCTAATTGCACGTAAAATTTGCATTGTTTCCTTGTAGCAGATGAGAACGCAGCTGCAATAACTTCATTGAACCTACATGGTTATTCATACCTATTGAGCAAAACTTTTAGCTATGATTTTTTATTGAATTATTTGCACCTGCAAGTTTTTCTAACGGGATTTTGGACAAAACTTGCAAATGTAAAGTCACCATTGCAAGTTCTCGCAGCAAAAATTTGCACGTGTGAATAAGCTTTAACCTTTTAATAAGCTTATGAAGCATAGCTAGCACTCTTACAGTTTAAAATATCTGCCCTGCCAAATTTAATTGAAAAACAATAATTTAGAAATATATATATGCATGCATTCCAAATAATCGTACTATCAAAGCTTACTTGCTTCTACTGTCTAGAATCATGCTCAAAATAAGTGGGGAATCCAACTTTAATAATATAGCTAGTCATTAAAGTTGGCTGAGCGGGACTTCATCGTCACTATCATCGTTGCTTGACTCGCTGGTACTATGTCGGATTCATCGGAACACTGTTCTGTCTGTTGTCGTTCCTGTTCGCTTGTTAGTAAAGCTTCGTAAAATGACCAGTATTTCTCAGGGATGGCATTTGAATGACACATTTTGATACAGTCAGCTTTTTTGAGGGCTGAAATTGCCAAAGGACCATTGTAGGCGCGCCGTAAGTGCACTGACGACGCGGTTCGGGTTTGTCGAGGCAGTGCGAAAGATTGAAATTCAGAGGAAAAGTCACTTCGGAATAGAATGGTATTCAGATTGTCTTTTGAGATCGAATTTGACGAATGTTTTGAAACGGAATATTTGGACGCCGATTGCCGAAATATT
>JASANG010000328.1:0-49088 GCA_030248215.1 Enoplolaimus lenunculus
TTCCCGTAGCTAGAGCGTAGTCAGACGAAACTCAGGCCTCCTGGAAGAATTTTGCGCCCCCCTAGAAAATTTTCAACCCATGCTTGTAAAGTCATCGAAAACCCTAGTATGCCCCTCATGAAACATGTTTAGCACCCCTAGCAAGGTGAGCTGGCTATGGGCCTGTTGGCAGGTTGCAGCTAATGAAAGCTTTGGAACCAACCATGTAGGTTTATAACATATTTTCAATCTGAAGGAACACTGAATATCATAGTTGTGAACAGAAGAACAATCGCGTTTAATTGAAATACGTCCATACAACACATGGAGAACATTGCTTTTATACACACAATGGATTCAGGCCCGTAGCCAGCTCATCTTGGTAGAGGGGAGGGGCTGAAAAATTTTCAGCAGGGGCATTCAAATGGTTTCCAATGACTTGTAAGCAAGGTTGAAACTTTTCTAGAACGGGGGTGGCAAAATTGTTTCAGGGGGGCTGAGCCCCCTTGGCACCCCTTTGGCTACGGACCCGGATGGGTTCTTGATGTATATCAGTAAAAACTCGCAAGAGTAATGACCATGAACGCATAAGGTCAAGGAGGTTGACAGGTTTTGAGTTCGGAGTTATATAATTCTCTTTTGATGATTGTTTGCG
This sequence comes from Enoplolaimus lenunculus, assembly GCA_030248215.1. NCBI lineage: Eukaryota > Metazoa > Nematoda > Enoplea > Enoplida > Thoracostomopsidae > Enoplolaimus > Enoplolaimus lenunculus. The sequence goes on from JASANG010000328.1 coordinate 635, forward strand.
ATCCGGCATGGCGATAGAAAAGAAATTGGATCCGTTCGGATACTTATGCTATAGCTTGTGGAACTCATTTCTCTTCACAGCAAAAAATAGTGAGTCGAATTGACTCTCTTCGAAATAGGCTCTATGGGACTACACAAATTGAGTCAAAATTCGACTCCGGCAGAGTCAAATTCGATTCACTGAGTCGCATGTTCGACTCTGGCGGAGTCGAATTTGATTCAGTTTGTGTAGTCCCGTAGAGCCTATTTCGGAGACAGTCAATTTGACTCACCATTTTTTGCAGTATTGAATCCACTAGAACTTTGGGGATAATATTCCTTAGCCCCATTTGCATACGTACACTGCAAAAGATGATGAGTCAAATTGACTCGCATCGAAATAGGTTCTTCGGGACTGTACAAACTGAGTCAAATTCGACTCCATCAGAGTCAAACGTGATACTCAGTGAGTTGAATTTGACTCAGTTTGTCTAGTCCCGTAGAGCCGATTTCGTAGAGATTCAATTTGACTCACCATTTTTGCAGTGTTCCTGTTCCGGTTATATCCGGCTCTTGCTGGAGCAGGTGTTAGCTAGCTAGTTTGCTTCTGCCCATAGAATCAAACTTATGCAAATTTGTAATTACAGCAATTGCAAATCCTTAGTTCACACCAAAAAGTATATTCGGAAACAAGTTTCCCGTTATATTCTGTATTTGTGGTAAAATCCGGTATGCAGGTATTTAGTTTTACTATTAAATTTTCACTTTGAATTGCGTCATGGCTCACTTTTGGATGTCCGGTTTATTTTAAGTTTACAAATAAATTTCTTAGTTTTTCAGTGTTTAGGGTTCGCCGGATGCGGTCAGTTTGGTGGCTAAATGCAAAAATCAAACAGTTAATTGTTCTTTCTCAGGGCGACTAGAAAGTTTGGAGTCTTTAATATTTGATATTTCAGTTGTTTCATACCTGGATCCATGATTGAAAAATAGAAAAAAATAAATTTTATCGGAGTACAGTTCAGTTTATCTATTTTTGGAATTCCTACGTTGCGCAGAGCACGAATCAGGTGCGTAGCTAGCACACCTTGCTGGAAGGGCTAAAAAATTTTCAGGAGGCCTAAACCCATTCTAACGCATAATGAACGTAATCGTAAACGTTGGTAATAAACGTAGGCTTAGGACTATACCGAAGCCTAAACCTTAGCCTAAGCCAAAGCGTGAGCTCAGCCTAATTATGTGATAATTTAAATAATAATCGCACTGTCGCTGGGTAAACTTTCGCCTTGTGTTAAAGTAGTGTGGGGAGTAGTAAACAAGTACCCCTTTGAAGGCTTTCGACACAATGAATGCTCGGGTCCGTAGCCAAGGGGAGGCCGGGGGGGCTCAGCCCCCTCCGGGAAAATCCCTCCTATAATGTTTTCAACCTTGCTTGTAACTCATTGAAAAGCCTTCAATGCCCGTCCTGAAAATTTTTAGCCCCCCTAGCAAGGTGAGCTGGCTACGGGACTGTATGTGCTAATGTTGTATACTCATGTTCAGATAAGTACTGTTGATGGTAAAAGTTACACTGTAATTTCCAATGAGTTGATTAATCAATTCAGCTAGCGAGTTAGTTATTTCTGAATTAATATCAGTAAATATTAACTCACTCTCAGTTGAGTTTATTCTCACTCTGAGTTTACTTGACTCTCAGTGAGTTGATTAATTAACTCAGAATGAATTGAATCAACTCAAAATTTTGACTTCTGATAGTCCTATAAATCAGACTAGAGATATTCAACTCATTCTGAGTTAAAATCAACTCACTAAATTTTACAGTGTAGTCAAACTTTGTTCAATTTTCAGACGGTCAATTTTAACGAAACTAAATTTTTTGTTGCGATCGTTTTTTTATGTTTTCTTAACTTTTAAATGGGTGAGTGGCATGAAAGGCTTAATTGACTCATGTTTAATCTTGAAGTTTTGTTAAGAAGAACAGGGTGAGATGAGAAGCAAAAATTTTCAATTCAACGTTAATTGCGGTTCCAAAATATCACAAGTATTAAAATTGACTAAACACTTCGCTTCAGGTATTGGGCTGAACTGGTGCATCAAACTCGATCGACTTAGTGCAATTTAAGCTTTTCAAAAATAGCAGCGATTTGTGTTGTTTGTGAAACGCTTAAATGTTGTTCACTGCAGAAACAGTTCCATTACAATGCTTCCATGACTCAAAATTATCTTGTTTGAATTAACAATAACACTTGATTGAAGGCTTGCGCTGTACTGGTCGTGTGGCGCCATCGGTCTTCGTCCGTCACTACACGGTATCGTATGTGAGTTATTTGTGTACGAGACCGCACGGTGACGGACGGCGTGGTACGAGTTAGGCACGGTGACGGATAGTGACGAACGGCACCGGACGCGGGTGACCGACAGTGACAGGCGTCGCCGGAATTGTGACGGATAGTGACGAACGACGCCGGACGCGGGTGACAGACAGTGACAGGCGTCGCCGGAATTGTGACGGATAGTGACGAACGTCGCCGGACGCGGGTGACAGACAGTGACAGGCGGCGCCGGACGGGTGACGGACAGTGACGAACGGCGCCAGAATAATGACGGACAGTGACGGAAGGGTGACGGACGGCACCGGATGTCAAACAAAAGCATAGCGCAACCCCTTTTTAAGTATTCAAAAGTTAATTCTGAATCGTTTACGCAACGGTTTGGAAGAATGGAGTTAACGGTTTGAAGCATGCTTTAAGTATGTGCTGCGCACTTACGTCAGCATGACATGTAGAGTAACAGGGATCGATTGAGATATTGAGAATTGTTCGCGTCCGGTACCGTAAAAAACGACTATCGATAGGTATTCAACACAAAAGGAATGTCCCTACTTTCAGTGGCGGATCCAGGATCTCAAAATGGGGGGGGGGGCAAAATTTCACATGTAATAAACTTATTTTTGACCCGCACACAAACCGCGAACTATTGTCACAAAATTGCTAAGTATATAATTTTTGTCGAGATGCTGTTGGGGGGCCACTGCCGGAGTGCCCCCCATGGATCCGCCATTGCCTACTTTGTAAAAACATGGGTAGGAACTGGCCGTGGGGGTTTCGGTGCACTTTAGCAAGCATGCAGAAAGGGCGTACATTTTTTGTAAAAGTCAAGCAGCTGCTATTATAAACACTTTTGGACAACTTTTTGAAACAAGGAACTAGAGTGCATATTTGATAAAGTAATTCTGAGTTGCATGCAACAATACGAAATTTCGATTGCAGAAAGCGAGTGTAGCTCGGGCCCGTAGCCAAGGGGGGCAGGGGGGGGGGCTCAGCCCCCTGAAAAAACTTTGGCTCCTCCTAGAAAATATTCAGCCTTGCTTTGTAAGTCATTGAAAACCTTTGTATGGCCATCGTGAAAACTTTTTAGCCCCTCCCCTAGCAAGGTGAGCTGGCTACGGTCCTAGTGTAGCTTTGCAAACAAGCATGATGAGCCAAAACTGAAAAGTTTACAATTTAATTACCATAGGATAAAAATAATTGGCGATGGTACATCCATTAAATAAAAAAATTGTGCTTAGTTACATCAAGAGTGGATGATCAACTCTTTATAACAAGAGTGTGCAACTGGGTACATTCTGTGCATTAAAGAATGTATCCGGCACGCGTTGCGTATTTGGCCTTCCCCCCTTATTTGGGAGGGGACGTTAAACCAATAATTTGAATTTTAGCTAAAGTCGCTCCGATTATATTTTAACTCCTATGTCTACTATGTAGATTAAGTGGTGACTACCCCCCAAATCAGGGGGGGGGGGGGTCGAGCAAAAATGCAATGCGTGCTGGTACACTTTGTGTCATGCACAGCCCAAGCAGTTGCATACTCTTCTGCAAGGTGGACATCATCCACTCTTGGTTACATCCATATCCCCCATTGGTGCGGATCCAGAAATTTCTAAACCGGAGAGGTTGCAACGGAAGCCGAACGCCATTTTAGCACTAATCCTTAATACAAAATCTACGCTATGATTTCTGTTGATGGGTCCTATGTTAGTGTCAGTCCCGGAGCAGACAGGGGTGCGGGCTTACCTAAAACTCCGAAGTAAAGAGGTCCCCAAACTCGCGAGCGAACCGAGCGAGAAGCCAAACGCATTTTAAAACTTAAGCGGTTTTTGTTTCAACCGGTTAGGGTCGTGGAACCTTTTGGGGTGCACCCCCCAAATGGGTGGTATGGGGATTGGCTGCTCTGGCCCTGGTTGGTGTCGTATGGTATTGTTACTGTACTAAAAATTACTTCGTGGTAAAAATATCGTATGGTATTTGTACTCCCGTATTACAACTACGATATGGTGTGTCTACTTCAATTACATGATATTTCCTTCCACTTTGTGTAATTTAAGGGATTTGATCAGCGGTCCGACGTTAGTACCTTTTCAACATTATTTTAGGCCCTGAGATCCTATTCACACAACCCTGCGAAGTTACACCGCAGTGAGCTCGATATAAATATACAGGCATTCGCTGTTGTAGGCATTTTAAAAACAGGAGTAGACCGGGCAAAGGATCGAAGCTACGCCTCGCGTGCCTTATCTTCTACATACGGGCCAACAAGCCCCCATAAGATTTACTAACTCCCACGAATGGTTTATTTAGGTTTAAGGTCCTATGTGATCCACCGGGACTTCTCATTGCTTGCCGAGTCCCTGTGTCGTTCGGAAAGCGAAAATATAAGCGAATTATTATCCAGTCCAACATATTTGTGTACTCCCTATAGATCGGATGCGCAAGGACGTCTGATCTGAAGATTTTCAATGGTCAAAATTTTGATTAATTTTCTTGCAGTGTGACCAAAGAATTTATTGAGTCACTCGGAGTGAGGCTTTTGTTTAGGCGATGTTCTCTAGGAGTAGTAGGAGGACCATCTCGGCACGGGCCGAACCGAGTCTACTCTGGGCCATGGGTTAAATGTTTGTCCCCGCTGCTCACAAGTCAATAAAATTCAGAATACCCTACTGTTGTGGTCGAGGTAAGCTGTTATGCTTTGCAGAATACAACACAAAGCGATATATATTCCCAGTTGAATTAAACAGTTTAATAACGAACGAAAGTCATAGAACGTATTCCAAAAATGGTTTTCAGTTATCTTGAACGCAAACTGTTAATCGAAACCAAATAATGGTATTTTACTTGGGAAGTAAAAATTCCATTGGAGCAAAAAATGCCATACTATACCGGAATACTCCCGTTGGATCAACCTGTGCATTCCACTGCCCCACACTGGTGTTAACATAGTATATATAGAGTAATAGTTTCTTCGAACAAGGTTAAGATGCCAAAAACTACCCATATTAAGCCTAGGTTGATTTGATTTTGCCAGGTATTATGGGCTGGAGCGAGGTGACTTTGCCGGAGGAAATAAACAAGTGGTGAATTTTTACACCGGTACTGTAGTGACCCCGAATAAGAGGGGGACTGAAATTTTTTGGCCTCTCCAGACGGTACCCCCCTTGTTATTCGGTTACGGACAGTTATTTATTTTCAACCCGCCATCCGTCACTTTTCGTTACTGATATATATCCGGCACTGCTACTATCCGTTGAATTAAACGTTTTTTGCCTTGCATCAAAGGCTTGAGCGATAATACAAAGTTATACTTTGGAATGTTACTTTGCAAAACTTAAGTACGCTTTAAATTTTCGAACTCAGCTTTATTTGGTCCTGGAGTCATTTATGCGCTACAATTACTGATAATTGACATTTATCGACTCTAATTAGGGTTTAGGGACTTTATCCGCTACGCACTCTTATTAGGTACACGGACTCATATTGATTGGGACTCAAAAGGGGGATCCCCCTCTTATTACCCCCCTCTCTTGTTTGGATCACTACAGTATCGACAATCATTGTGACTAAAACACCATCGTCAGCATATTTTGCTCTGAATAACAGTTTATAATTTCAGATGCGAACAAACGTGACGTAAGTCGACCGAGCAGCATTGAACCAATCACAACTGCGAAATGTCGCACTTTGAAATGGAAAATTGGTCCATTCGATATGTTTGGCAAAAAAATCGACCGATTCTATTTGATCAAATTGAATCCGGTGGTTACGGTAGTATCCGCGGTGATTATTTGGGTTTTTGTTGCAATTTGTATCGCGTTTCCGACTGAAACCAAAACTGAACTGTCGAAATGGAAAATATGGGTCACAGATACGTGGACATGGTTGTATATTGGCACACAAGACGTTTGGTTTGTGTTTATTTTATGGGTGTTTTTCTCAAAGTATGGTCATTTGCGTCTCGGACGTGACGACGAAGAGCCGGAATTTGGTGACACAACGTATTTTACGATGCTTTTCGCGGCCGGAATTGGCACGGGTTTGTTTTATTTCGGTGTCGCCGAACCGATTTATCATTACGTGCCAGGTTACTACGGTAATCGATATTATCATCGGTGAGTAACATTGGGTGTAACGTTAATATGTATACAAGTCACACTGAAACGGCTGTGATTGTCGTTCAAACGGCCCATGTTACTTTAAGGGGAGTCCAGGTTTCTGGTGGGTCTATAAAAGAGTGGAATTACATTCTAGATTACATTTTTTGCTTAGGCTTAGGCTTAGGAAAACATTTTTGCAACGCTTAGGCTTAGGCTAAGGAATACGTTTAATCTACTGGTACGCCCCTAAAAGTGACATTCGCCGTTCAAACAGGAAAGCAGTGTGCGGTTTAGGAGTAGGGCATAACAACTGGTCATCGACCCATGAGTTTGTAACCCGAAAACTCGTTGACCCGATAATTTGTCGTCCGGCTTAGGTTTAGATTTGTCGAGGCGTCGAGATATCGGGTCGACGAGATATCGCAGCAACTAGTGGCGAAACGGTGTCTTGCAACGAATTGACGTAAATTACAAATATACTGTATTGACCCAAATAAGAGGGGGAGGGGTAATAAGAGGGAGGTCCCATTTTGCGTACCAATCACTAGGAATCCGTATTCCTAATAAGAGTCCCTACACCCTAATTATAGTCTATAAATGTCAATTATTCCTAATTGTAGCGCATAAAGGACTCCAGAACCAAATAATTTGGGTTCAAAACTTTAAAGTGTACTAAAATTTTGAAAGTACATTTTTTAATTATAACCTTGATTATCGCTCAAGCTATTAACACAAGACATATAAACGTTTAATTCAGCTGATAGTTGCAGTACCGGATATATAACAGTAAACGAAGGATGGCGGAGCGCAGTCCGTAACCGAATAACAAGGGGGGTAACCTCTGGAGAGACCATATAAATATCAGTCCCCCCGTCTTATTCGGGTCACTACAGTACTGCACAGAGAAGAAATCATATCTTTTGCTCGCCTTTGTTGATGTTTGAATTGTTTCTGTGTTTTGTGTTCCTTTTTTTCATTGGTAGACATTTTGAGCTGAATTGAGGCTTTATCGTTTTTTTCAGAAAAAGGCACTTAATTTTCAGATGAAATCCAAAAATATAACGGATCGTTTCAGATATACCGAAAATCTACAAGCCCAAGATGCCATGAATGTGACATTTTTCCACTGGGGCATCCACGGTTGGATTGTGTACGTTTTAGTTGGTTTGTTGCTTGGAGTCATCGCGTACCGGAACGGTATTCCAATGACAATGCGATCGTGTTTCTATCCGTTACTTGGCGATAAAGTTTGGGGAACATTTGGCGATATCATTGATATATTGTCAGTTATTTGTACAATGTTCGGAGTGTGCACAAGCTTAGGATTGGGTGTTATTCAGTTGGCAGCGGGTTTGCATCGAATCAATTCTAACATAGCGCAAAACCTTCAAACCCAAGTGATCATTATTTGGTGTATCACTGCGGTAGCAACCGTTTCTGTGATTACGGGCGTTAAAGCTGGTAAATTTTGGCGATTGGCCAATATTACTTTTAGGGGCGTAACAGTAGATGAAGCGTATTCATTCGTAAGCCTAAGCCTAAGCGTTGCAGAAATGTGTTCCTAAGTCTGAGACTATTAGGCTAAGCCTAAGCTTAAGCAGAAAAACTGTAATCTAGAATCTAAGTCTACTCTTCTATAGAACCATAAGAAACCTATGGACGCCCCTTAAAGTAACATAGGCCTTTGGCTCGTGTTACTTTAAGGGGCGTCCAGGTTTCTGGTGGGGGTATAAAAGTGTAGGATTAGATTCTATATTACATTTTTTGCTTAGGCTTAGGCTTAGGCTTAGGCTTAGGAATACACTTAATCTACTTTTACGCGTACGCCTCTAAAAGTAACATTGGCCAAATATACAAACAACAGTCGTTAACAATCCGAATACGTGAATGCAACAATATGGTATTTTGCGTGAACCAGCAAACATTACAATTTTTGAACCAAATGAACACATTAAAGGTACTGGTTTTATTGTGAGACTGAATTTGAACCAAACCATTGCTATCGTCACGATCTGAAACAATTGGAAAAAATAGTGGATTTGGCTCTCACTTCCCTGCAAAGTATTCGAGAATCTTTTGGATTTTAAAATAACGTAAAAGCTAATATTAATGATCAAGTTGGTGTTACCTGAAATGACAATAGAATACCATTTTCATAGATCCACTTAAATCGCCCAATTATTGTTTCGACTTTTAACAGAATTGTTTATATATTCGACAAGAAAGGCCTAAATGTTACATGGAATTCAATATGTCGACGAGATTAAAAGTTTTTTAAAGCAATGTCCAGCATGTACTGTAGTGACCTGAATAAGAGGGGGTAATGAGAGGAGGGTCCTCACTTTGAGTCTCAATCAACAGGAGTCCGTATCCTTAATAAGAGTCCGTAAAATTTGGAAAGTACATTCCTAAGTATGACATTGCATTATCGCTCAAGATTGACACAAGACAAATATATAATCGTTTTATTCAACGGATTATTGCAATGCCGGATATATATCAGTAAGGAAGGGTGACGGAGGACTGGTTGAAAATAAATAACAGTCCGTAACCGAATAACATAGGGGTACCTTCTGGAGTGGCCAAATAAATATCAGTCCCTCCCTCTTATTCAAGTCACTACAGTATTTTCCTTTTGAACCTTATTTTATATTTGATTTCAGGCATTCGTCGGTTGTCGGAAATATGCTTCGGCATTGGTATGATGTTATTGTTCGTTGTATTCTTTTACGATAAAACATGGTACATCCTGAATTTATTCACTCAAAGTTTCGGTTATTATCTTCAATGGATCATTCAACTTGGATTTCATACCGATGCATTTGCACAGCTCGGAAATGCTCCAGACGGCAAAGAAAACCCGACATGGATGGACAGTTGGACCATGTTTTACTGGGGCTGGTGGATCGCGTGGTCTCCGTTTGTTGGAATGTTTATTGCTCGCATATCAAAAGGTCGAACTATAAAGGTAACTAACTTTGTGCTAAAAGCGTTGTTCCAAATAAGTTTCGTAATATTGCAGCTTTATTTCTTTCGCGTTGGCACGTAATGAAACTGAGGCAATGGTATTCACAAAAGTTATTTGAAACTACCAGAATGGCTATTCTTATGTCAGTGTAATGGTAGACGTGCCTAATACCATCTATTCATTAAGACTAATGCATCAATTACACACTGTAAAAAATGGCGAGTCAAATTGACTCTCTCGGAAACAGGCTTTTCCTGACTACACAAACCGAGTCAAATTTGACTCCGCCAGAGTCAACAGTGAATCGAATTTGTTTAAGGGGCGTCCAGGTTTCTGGTTGGTCTATAAAAGAGTAGGTTTAGATTCTAGATTACATGTTTTGCTTAGGCTTAGACTTAGCCTAAGGCTTAGGAATACCGCTTAATCTACTCTTACGCCCTTTAAAGTAACATTGGCCTGATCTATTTATTAAGACTGTTACATCAATTACACAGTGTAAAATATATACCATTTGAAATTTTCGTCCTATTCTTATTATACATGATACCATCAGTGATATTAGTTTTGTTTGAGATTATGTCTTAGAAAAAAATATGCCATTTAAATGCGAAACGTAGCTTGGTAAATTTGTCAAACCCCCCAATGAAAAACAAAAGTAAAACAAGAACAAAATATGAAGTTCAACCGTAAAAAGTGGATATTTTCGTTTTATTGGTTGTTTACAAAATATCTGAGAATTAATTTTATTTAATCTTTTTCAGATAATTTTTTTGATTGATTTCTTTTTAGGAATTCGTGACGTACACGCTGACTATTCCAGTGTTGTATACGTTCTTTTGGTTTTCGGTATTTGGCGGTGCAGCGTTGCGGATGGAACGTGACGCCGCTAAATTAGGGTTAAATTGCACGGGCGGATTTGATCATGGCAAGAATACTTCGATCGACGGCAAATATAGATTGAGTTGCCGTGAAGTCAATGATATGTGGTTTGATGTGGTATCGCAGTACGGTGGTATTGGAACATTTATGGAAGTTTTATCACTTGCAGCGATTATTCTATATTTTGTGACAAGTTCTGACTCAGGATCGTTAATAATCGATTGTTTATCAGCAAACGGCGATCCAGAACCTCCAATGGCCCAGCGTATTTTTTGGGCGTTGACAGAAGGCGCAACCGCAACTGCATTACTCGCTGCGGGTAAAGGTAAAGATACGAGTTCGTTGCAGGCACTTCAAACCGTTTCAATTGTTGCTGGTCTGTTTTATACGATTATTTTAAATTTTATGTGTGTCGCATTGTTACGGTCGCTTAAAATCAGCGCTGGTGATATTCCTTTGAATTACGCACGTTGGCGAACTGGTTTGTTTGATCCATTTTATCGATGTTCAGTGTCAAATTTAGTTGCAATCGTTGTTGCTGTGGTCGCTCCTTGGTGGCCGATCTCAAAAGCTGCAAGCCGTCTGTATAAATCATCTCAATGGCCGTACGCGGTGATGCTCGCAATTCCATTCTACGCTTGGATCATTTTGATGATATTGCAAGTGGTCGAAGAAGGTTTGATGTACATCGGATGGGTGTTGTTGATGTTCTTTTTTGCGTTTGGTGCCGGTATTCGTGCAAATATTCGTGACGAATTTAAGTTTGAAGGAGGAACGTTGTGGGAAGATTTCTTTGCGATGATGCTGATGTATCCGTTTGCCGCGATACAAATGGATGATGAAATGAGTCATAATGAACCAGACAATCCGGAACACGGTTCGTCTGGAGACGGCGAAGTCCGTCGCGCTGGCGGTGGACATCGTGTTGCACCGGAAAATGGCGCAAAACGCAAAGGCAACAAAAAAGGATATGTTAACGACAGCTTTGCAATGGATAAATTGAGCTCGCGTCCGGAAAATAATCACAAAAATGTTGTACGTATTGACTAATCTTTTTAACTCAGGTTTCTATGAGGCCAATGTTACTTTAGGGGCGAACAGTAGATTAAGCGTATTCCTAAGCCTAAGCGTTGCAAAAATGTGTTCCTAAGCTTAAGCAAAAAAATGTAATCTAGAATTTAAACCCACTTTTTTATAGACCTACCAGAAACCTGGACGCTGCTTAAAGTAACATGGGCTTTTGTATGATGTAAAAAAACAGCTGATATTCTTGTTTTATGTTTGGCTTGAAATCATTTTAATAGATAGTCGAGTCTTTCTGGAATCGTTATCAAGCTTACTATCGTGATCGTATGTAAATTTAAAGACTTTAGCTCCTATATTTCGTTGAGGTATTAGTTATTTTTTGTTCTAAGTTATAGTACAGTGATTTTTTCAAGTTGTTAACTTTCAAATATTAATGGTTGCTAATTTATAGTTAAAAATTCTGTCTTAAACCATAGCAGGCTCCAATAGCAAATTCTACACTTCCAAATAAAATTGGAGCGATTTTGTTGCTAAAAGTGTTGATTGTGAATCGCCTTTTCACTATTTTTCTTGTAGAACCGGACAGCATATTACCACTTAGCAACCGGCGCTGTACTTAAAAATATTCATCGTGGGTCGTCCACGTTATAATGCGCGCGCTAATGTAAAATTTGTCCAGCTATCCGGTAGGGATCTGTAAACAAATAAGCTTTTATGCGGTACGTAGACACTATTTATTGTCCCGACACTGTCCGAAGGGAGTCGGGACAAAAGGTAAAAATTAAGCAAAATAGACGCACAAAATTTTTTTGCAGTAGCGCGTGCAGTATAACGTCGATGTTTCATAATACTCTTAGTGAATAATAAAACATGGCAGACAATATGTTTCGTTAAAACAGAGTCATCAGAATTGAAAACCAAAAAGTAAACGAATATAGTAAAAATAACAAACGGATATTGATCAAAATAAGTGTGAATTAGCGATGGACAACAGATATTTTTTCATAACCGGATATCCGTGTTATAAAAAGTAAACGAATAGTAAAAATAATAAACGAATACTGATCAAAATAAGTGGAAATTAGTAATGGGTACCGGATAATTTTGCATATCGAATGTCCGGATATGTTATATGTCCGAAATTAAATTTTCTATTTCGGATCTCCGAAACTCGAAATTAAGAAGTACTTGTTTTAACTTGCTGCTCTAAGGGAAGTACCATGACCAGCGAGCTGATTGTTATGAGTGTAAAACATACAATTATCAAAATAGTAATTATGTAACTGCTTCAATAGTGCTGGGTATTCGGATTAGAAGATTGCTACTTGTTAATAAATTACTTGCGTTGGCCATTCGAAGTTGAGTTAATTTGGTTCACTTCCGTCTCATTTGAACCACTGCAACAGTGACTCTATCGAATGTCACCTTTCTCTCAAACTAAATATGCATAACTCGTTTTACGTTTCAAAAAGAAAGAACTACATTGGAAGAGACTTTTATACGCTAAATGGTACAAACTCTAGCCATGTCACTTCTAATGATGCCCCGCTTTCAGCGGTGGATCCAAAAATTTTTGACGGGGGACGAGCTGGTAAATGTTGTGAAACGCAATGTTTCACCAAAATTTTGTGAGGGGAAAAATTGTAATGTAGGGACTTTAACATTTTATCTAAAACATTTTGCTGACTGTGGTGCCGTGTATGTTTCGCCCGCCCTTTCTGCATTCGCTTGCAATAGAGTAGGCTTAAATCTTAGACTTATTTTTTGCTTGGGCTCAGGCTTAAGCTTTATTGTATACTTGTGTTTATTACGCTGAGGAGGCTTAAACTTAGGAATATGTTTTGGTTGATACCTTTTTAAAGTAATATTGGCCCAAATCTTCCGGACCCGCTCTAAATATATCGGAACATAAATGCCGATTTGGCTCCTTATAACCTCCTCTATGATTTCAATTTAATTTTATTTTTAAGACTCAAATATTTCACTTTCCTGATTTTATGTGGACTACTACGGACCAAAAATGTATTTTTAACAGCTGAGAAATGTTAATACTGTGACAACTCAACGCACTGAGTTGAATTGCATCATTGTTTGCGTTGGATGACTGGCTTAGCATACCTAATTTACCATTAAGGTTTTAATTACTTTTGCTTATACAATAAGAACCAAGACTATTAAGAAGCTCTTTTTCCATCCAACCAATGAAGCTTTGTGTAAACGCGGAATAACTGTAAACTAACATATAACAATCAGACATAATTATTGTGCTGAAACACCTTAACTCTCTGTGAAATCCTGGAAAATTTCAGGCTTACCTCGATGATACAGTCGACCGCATCAATTTAAAGAAACCAACAGTGAATTTTAACTTTAAACGAAATAGCAATTTTGTCAAATATATTATAAATGTATGCTGAAAGTTCATTGAAGGGAAATCAATACCCATTAAGCAACATGTTTATTGAATTGATGTTTAAAGATTTACTGAGAAATCAAAATAAACAAAAATTTGCCAACCAATAAAATTAAAATTTAATTCATTAAACGAACTTTGAAGGCAAAACTGTTTACGCCGTGGCCGGTGTAATCGTTCGGTGTAGCAGAAAAATTAAACAAAACGATTGTATAACATGTACTCTATTGTAGCGAATGTTAAAATTTGAGAAAATTTTAGTCACTCCAAATGATATACTAGACATTGGCTGAGAGTGTATTCTCCAGCAGTAAGCCAAATGATTTCAGCAACGATAAACGGCGGATAATAATTATGTCAAGAACAGAGTTTCGGAAAGTTGGCGAGACAAAATGTAAACCTTAAATTTTTTACTGTGCATTTGTTACAGAATGAACAATCAGAAGCTTCTTAAAGCAAAAATTAAATTTCTAGATTAAGCAGGCTCCGATCCAAAGCAGCTTCAATAATCTGACTGCTACTGATATCGCGTTTTTGTTTGAGTTCGTTATTTCTACAAATGCTTTTTTACAGAAATTAAAGCCATATGATAGCTACTGGACCCGCAGTCGGAAAATTACACGGCTGTCCCACACTTGCGGATGACAGATTACAGCTTATGGCTAGGTGCAGGCATGTGGCCAATTTCGGATTTCCCCTGGCCCCAGTGAGCATATCGAGCGAGAGTAGATAGACATGTTTTTCGTATTAGATATCAGGGCAAACTTTCAAGGTTGACAGCCCTTACTAACAATCTATCCCAGCTTGAAATTGAATATGAGGAAAAAAAGGAAAAATTCGCGAAACCTATTATAGAATTAGTCTTGACCCATAAAACAAGTCAGAGTATTACTTTTCAGACATAAAACATTAACTATTGCCCAAATGAATTCGGACGCAATATACAGTACACATTTTGTTTTCTAGGGCCCCATCCTCACTGAGACAAGGGTGCTCAATCACAAAGTTATCATTGAATAAGTTAGTGACCCGAACAAAATTAGTAAATTACACATTGCCGTCAGCTAAATCAGTTATGAAACCCAGTATTGGTACACTACTGTTTACTGGATAATCTTGAATGACAATAACTTGTTTGACATCCGCTCGGTTCCACACAGTTAACCTGTGTGCGGGCTTTGAATTACCCGAATCTTGAATGCAAAATGTGCGCAAATCAGCATCGAGTTCAAGTCGACAATCACGAAAATGCTCATAAATGTATTTAGATAGTTCTAAATTCAGTTTTAACGGTGCGTTGTAACCGTCCGGATTGGGAATTTCAGTTGTATTAGTGTTATTTGCATCTGTATCTTCAGTCTTAGACTTACTGATCACTAGAGCTTCAGATGTAGCTATCGCCATTAAGCTCAAGCATTCCTCAGCTGTTTGATGAACTGTACTTCCAATAACACTAGATGAAGCGAGCATTTGTACTGCAGAAACATCGGCATTAGAAAATGATGTAGCAACGCCATTGTTTGCATTAGTAGCATCATCGGTTGTTGCACAATCGCAAGAAGCAACATTTACGGACGTAGAAGTTTCTGCTAAAGTTGACGTAATCGCCTCTTGGTTTGGTTTCAGCCTAGGATCTGGAAAAATGTTTCGAAACCACCAATAAAAGCTTACCAAATCAATATTTGTATTTGAAGTAACAATACGCAGAGGCTTCTGACTCTTATGGTTGTTGTTTTCGCCGTCTTTGTTTCGTGTAAATTTCCAGTTGATAATAAAATGCCAAAGTCCGGCATTAGTAACACTCTGACACCCAGTTATGCTGATTCGTGTAATTGCTTGACAAGCGGCACTCGCAAGGGTTTTTAACGTATCATTAGTCACTCCGTCGCATCGAATTGCACGAAATTCATATAGTTCCGGATAAGAAACGTTGTCTCTGAACAATGTTTGCACTATTTTGTCGTTATCAACAAAAGCCAAGTCCAGTCGCGAAATGATGGCTGAAAATTCTTCCGGCGGTGAAATTGCACTATCGTTTGCCAGTGTTTCTGTATTAACACAAAAGCAACAATTAAAAAACATAAAATATGCAAAACCTTGAGTAATAAATTTGTTCTGTTTGGATTTGCTATCTCACGCAAAAAAATTCTTGCTTAAGTATCTTTCTCAAGTAGGCACGCTTTTTCACGCGTTTGATGTATTAATTTCAAACATAAAATCAATTGCGCAGATCGTTTGCACAAAAAACGGTAAAACCGCGCATAGTAAGAAATATCCCTTGATGTATCAAATGTTGGAAGATTACTAACATCCTGCAAACAGCTTACCAAGTATACGGTTGTTATAAAATAGCACTGATTTACATATTCAGAGCTTTGCTGAGAACTTAATCCTTACAGATGTCACATAGCCCAAACGGTCCTCAGTATAAATTATAATATAAAAACAAGAACTTGAATCGTTTGGACTTCGAAGCAGCACGGAAAACTTGAGCAACATTTTTCGTCGATACATAGCAGGAATATAACTGTAAATCGCACACAATCCGTTTGCGTCCAAAATAGTTTCATATGAAATAATCTTTAGCTTTGAAGCATTATCCATAACACAATGAAGTATCGAGTCCACTCTGCCGTAACAAAGATCAAACTTAACTGCACGCAAAGTAGCGAACCATTCTGTCACAGGTGGCAACCTTAAATAAACATAAATTGTGCGTTTGCTAATACAACAACGTAATATTGCTAAATACCCCCGGGGAGGTCAACACGTTCATTTGTCAGGATCCAACCGCGGACACAGTTTACATAAGAGAATCAATCCTTACCGCGCGTATGAATGCTGTGTTGTAATTTTATATATTGAACACATACATAGTTGCGATGTTTCTTTCTCTGGTGTACCTGCTTTTCACCCTGGATTGTTCACGATTTATAATTTTAAGCTGCAAAACGATAGAGCAAAGGCGCATTTAGAAAACCGAATTAATCGAATCCGAGCCCACCAGCGGACTACACAAATCCAATTTTTCGTTATTTGTAATTATTACTAAAATTTGGTTTAACGAATTAGTTATCTTAAAACACACTGACGTCGCAACTTTAAGAATCTAATCTCAATCACTCGCTGCATCACTAAAAATGTACGGTAACTCAAACCTGTCAGATTCTATCTTGTTGAGACAGTTTTCTAGTTGCATAGTGTTGAATTCGCTGTGAAATTTGCAGAATTTAAACGTTATCATTAACAGCGAACTAAACAACGCCAGTTCCGCGAGAAGCGAATGCAATACATCAACGGTTTGAAATTCTGTGTGCGTAAGATGCAAACTTTTTAACGTGAAACGAAGGTCTGGCAACAAAGCGATAAGCTTTGGCAAATGATCGTGTTCACTGCTTTTTCTTGGAGAAGAGTATTCTAAACAAAAAAAAGAAATGTAATAAACCTTAATATATACAATTGCTGACAATAAATTTCAATTTTCGACTTGAAAAGATTTTAATTCATACAAGAAAAAAATTGAAGAACGAGCTCAGGAATGCGTAAAACGCGTAAACCCTGTTAACTTATAAAAATACATCTTTGTTCGGAGTTGAAAAAGTATGCAGGGCTGCGCTATTTGGATTACTTTTGCTCACACATACTACTCGACAACATGAGGCAAATAAATAAATAAATTGTGTTTTAAACAATACAAAGTTATCATTAAAGGACATGTCTGGTAAACCATTCATAGGACGCCGAATCGTTCCTAGAAAATGAAACGTTTAAAATTCGCTAATACTCGCATTCAAACAATAAACGTGTTAAAAACTGTTCTTGTTGTTTTGATAGAACTCACCCAACTCTACTAAACTCGAAGGAAACTTGAAGGCATTGGCGAGTGAAGCTCCTTCAAGACTAAGGGACTTTATGCCTGTTAAGTAGTCAGGAATACCATCAATTGCGATGCCGCACGAAAATAAATCGCGTCCATGCGGTCTGCAATAATGAAAAAGCGCAACATTTTAAAACTTGTGCAAGGATGTCTTAAAACCTGCAAATTGTGCATCATATTAGTGTTTGCAGGGGTGGGGTGGAAAAAGTGGTGAAAGATCAACACTGTAGAAAGGGGCCGGAGAGAGGAGATCTCGGATTTCAGTATTCATACCCCCCATGGGAAGGTTATAACTACTGATGTCTTGGGCGTTCCACACCCACGAGATAAATCCTGCTTAGTACTAAGGTTACCAGAAAATGAAATAACATTAGAGATTATATGTTTTACGTTATATTTCGGCATTCCAACCATATCTGCTAATACGTAGACATGAAAACTCTTTATTTTAATTTTTTTAGAATAGAAAAATCATATGCTTAAAATTAATAAAATTTTAGAACTGGGACAATGTTTCAGCCAGTCGGGTGCTTTTCAAATAAAATGTTTTATAGATAATTTTTTACCACGCTTAACCTTGTGAACAATAATGGCAAATAGTTGTACTGCATGGTCGCCCATCGATGTAGTCCGTAATAAATTTTGCCACCACTACAATAATACAAAATCGTACCTGACAGCTAACGAATCAATAGAAGTCGCTTGTACGCACATAGTTCTTAGACTGAATTCGCCACTGTACGGAAACAGATCCAATGAAGTAAATTTCAACTCTTAAAATATAAAATTATTAACACCATGAATAATCAGGGTTTTACTTATGAATGATTATGGTTTTACTTACATACAAGTTGGTTTGGCGGATTTACCATTCGGAAATTCAATAATAATGAATTAAATATCGAAAAAATTAACAGATAATCATTTAAAATATAAAATTATCAACGCCGTGAATCATAATTTTGCTTACGAGCTGGCTTGACTCATTTGCCGTTTAAAAACGCAATAATAATAATACTAATAATAATAATAATAATAATACTAATAATAATAATAATAATAATAATAATAATAATAACAATAATAATAATAATAATAATAATAATAATAATAATAATAATAATAATAATAATAAATTAAACAGCGACAAAAATTAACAGATGGGAGATGAGGCAAATACCATTGCATTAACAGCACCATATTTCTTACTGAAAATGACTGTCGCAAAATATTAAACACAATAAAACCTGCCTCAGAATAAGTTTCAACCGGTGTTCCAGTTCCTACATTTTTCACATTTTGGTTGCAGTATTTTTTCACAAAATTTTAAAATTCCCATATTATGACTTTTGCACATAATTGTGCTTTATTCAGAAAAAAGTGGTATATGGGTGGGTTATAAGTCTACTAAACTCTAAGCTACCATTCTGAATAGTGTTTTAGGTTCAGCAGTACATAGCTGATAGCTCAATTTATCATTAGCAGTGATTTATGTTATGCTCAGATAATACGTTGTCTGTTACATTTTATGTGTCTTTCAAATGGTTTCTACACTACACTATTTTCTAGACACAGAATATGGTATACCTGATTTATTTAAGGCATCGAGAACGTAATTAATCATTTCTGAAGAACGAAACCATAGCTTCACAGTATCACACGTAGACAAATGATGACATCCATTGATAAAATCTTGCTTGCTGCGAAACCGAGCCCATTGGCTAAAAATGATAATATACAAACATTACTCTAAAAACTCTTGGAGAGCTACAAGCGGCAACCATCACAAATTGTTAACGATGTGCCCATACCAAAGGTTTTTGCCGATGCCGATTCCAATTTTAGCACACCAAGTTTAAAGAACACGTAGGATACTACATTGCATCATTGTGTGAAGAGTTAAATGATAACCACCATAAAAGATTGTTACTTTATGAAAACGGTTCATTTCAATTAATTTTTTCAAACATAAACGCAAGAGAGATAACAGTTTCTCTGATCAGACACACTGATATACGACAAGAAGTGAAATTTATAGCATGCCAATTTATTGTATGTGCAAAAAGAATCGACAACGAATCGGCAATTTTTGCAGTGCCGATGCCGATATTCACGATAAGTGCCGACTATTACCGATACCGATGCTGATTAATCGGCAAATCCGCATCCCTGCAAATTTCATTCAATTCTGTAAGCTTAAGCTTTAGACTATTTTTTTTGCTTGGTTAAGGCTTAGGAATATGCTCATTCTTATGCTTACGCTTAAGCTTAGGCTTAGGAATATGCTCATTCTTACTTTTAGGTTAAGGTTTATGCTTAGGCTCAGGCTTAGAAATATGCTATAATACTGTTCCGCCCCTGTTCTTTACATTAGCCGAAAACTTTAACCTATACTGTTTACCTTAATAATTTGCACAGAATTTTAATACAAACAAGCAACCAGGTATACGTAACTATACCTAAATTTATCTCTCAGATCAGAATTTAAATCTGTTGCCCAAACTTGGTGTTCGAAAATATTAAGCACTTTGACATCTGTCAGTGGAAAATCAGTTATCAAACGATGCCATTTTCGACAGACGCGCAGACATGAGCAGCGTTCTTTCAAATTTAAATTACTAAATACTAACAATAACACATCGTGAGGTAAAATTTCCATTATACACCTACAATTAACATATAATCTAAAATAGCATATTACATTTCCTACAAAACACCACGAAGGAATACAGCAAACATGAAAATAGTAGTGACCCGAATACAGGGGGCGGTAATAAGAATCCAGGGTGCCTGTATTGAGTTTAAATCAATACGAGTCTACCACTTGAATTCGAATCCGTGTTTGTATAGACTTCTAATCTTTAATTAGACTACATAAATGTCAATTACCGTTACTCGAATTCGGAAATGCTTGCTCGACCAGATAAAGTACAGCCTAAATTTAATTCTACAAACTCAACAAAATGTTCATGTTTCGTTATGCGCACTTTGTAGCAGTATACTTAAGCTAAATCATAGACAATGCCATAAGTAAAAGGTGTCGGGTCCATAAACAAAGAGGGTGCAGTCGAAAAATATAGTAACAATTTTTGTACCCGCAAAGGGATACCCTCTAGAGGAAGAAGCAAAATATAATATCAGTCCCGCTGTTACTCGGGTCGCTGCCTCATAAATATATATCAAGTACCTATCACAGCTTTTCAGATTATTCTCGTATCTTTCTGACCATCGAATGGTCATCAGCATCGAAATTTCCACATTTTTAATGCATCGTTCACAATACGAAATTCCATTTTGTAACCGAAAAACCATTATAAGGTAGGGTTATTAACACGTGTCAATTTTCAAAATTGTCACGCGTTAACCCTACTGTAACGCAAAAATTGCGTTAGACATTTTTAAGCGGTTCTTACTCGAAAACCCCACGGGACATAGTGTTGCAGCGACAAAACCAACACTTCTAAAAATATAATGCAGTCGAATGCTATATTTAGCATACGTAATAAGCTTATTAGCGTACAGCTAATGATTTTACGTGTTCTAATTTGTACACACCAGATTTAAATTTCTCATGCCCGAAAACCCTAAAGCACACAAAACGCTTATAACCAGTCGTAGTGGGACTACATTTATTGAGCGAAGCTCGCGCACGTAAGCAATTAAGGTAATATGCAAATTAGTTGTTTGCTAACAATTCATTTATCGGTTTTGGAGGTTTGTAAGCAATTTCCTCAGATTCCTCGCACCCAAAAACCCTTCAGCCACCCTAATAAGTTTTGGAATAATTGACAAAGTTCTAATTTTGTCCTATTAATTAAGCTAATATGCAAATTAACAATAAGCTAACTATTCAATTATCAGTTTTGGATGTTTTTAAACTATTTATTCAAATTCCTCGCACCTAAAACCCTTTAGTTCTGAAATTATATTGCTTTTAACCTTAATAATTAGTGAAATATTGTAAAAAGTCCTAATTTAGGCTTATAAACTATGCTAATATGCAAATTATCTATTAGCTAACTGCTCAGTTATCGGTTTTGGAGGTTTGTAAACAGTCTACGCAGATTCCGCGCACCGAAAAACCATTTAATGCTAAAATTAGATTGCTTCTAACTGTAATAATTAGTGAAATATTGTGGAAAGTTCTAATTTAGGCTTAATTAATTATGCAAATTAGCCTGTACCTAATAAACTGCTTAAAATTTTAAAACTCCAATGCGAGGGTAACACCCCAGGATAATTGGCTTTCAAACAAAAGAAAGATTATCAAACTCGGTTCAGCCGTTCCTGAGATTTTTTTCGAACGGATGGACATCCACCTTTCAATCCCCAAGTACAAAACATAAAACGCTTCGCAAACTCCGAGCTTCCCTCGGAGTTTCGCTTCGCTCGAAAAGAATATAAAAAGAATAATTTTCCAAACTCAACTGCCACGGACGACATAGCTATACTATGCTAATTAACTCGGAGTTTATAAACCTTAATTCCGATTCCGCGAACCCAAAAACATTTAGTATCAAAATCAGGTCGCTTGTAATCCTAATAATTTGATATAACTTAAAAAGTCCGCATTAAGGCTTAACCTGTTATGAAACTTGCTCAACATATTACTACTGTAGTGACCTGAACAAGAGATGGGGACTATTTATTTGGCCTCTCGAGAGTGTACCCTTCTGTTGTTCGGTTACGGACTGTTACTTTCAACTCGCCCTCCGCCACCATTCGTTACTGATATATATCCAGTACTGCAACTATCCGGTGAATAAAACGTTTTTTACCTTGCATCAAAAGCTTGAGCGATCATGCAAGGTTATACTATGGAATGTTACTTTCAAAACTTAAGTACGCTTTAAAATATCGAACTCAACTTTATTTGGTCCCAGAGACATTTTAATGCCCCACATTTAGGAACAGTTGACATTTATGGACTCTTAATTTGGGTTTAGGGACTCTCTTATTCGGGTCACTACAGCACGTACTTAACTGGGACGGCAATAATGGGCCGAAAAAACGATAAATTTTCCAGCAACTATTCCTACACTCATATTTATTAAGTTAGAAACACTAAACAGCGATCTTTTCGAAACATTTACTCTATATACACCAAGGACAACGTTCATTCAAAAATATGTGCAGCCTCAAAATTTGACACAGTTTTAGATGTTGATTGGTCCCCTACTTTTGAGCCGAGTTAAACACGTGTAGCTGTTTACTTCACTTGTTTGAAAACTTTGATGATGCCGCACACATTTATGAATACGGGAACGTAAAGATAAAGTAATCATACATATAATTCCCAAAAATCATTGCTAATAAATATAATCTAAATTACCCGGCCAAATGGACAACAATACATATTTTGCCTGTTCAAGACAAAAACATGGCCCATGTTACTTTAAGGGGCGTCCAGGTTTCTGGTTGGTCTATAAAAGAGTAGGTTTAGATTCCATATTACATTGTTTTGCTTAGGCTTACGCTTAGGCTTATGAATTCATTTTTGCAACGCTTAGGCTTAGGCTCAGGAATACGCTTGGTCTACTGTTACGCCCCTTAGAGTAACATTGGCCAAAAACTTTATGCTTAGTGCAGGTTTAGCGGTGTAAAGCAACATAATTGTAACAGAGTATCATTCGAATTTAGACTAATGTGTTAGGCTTAATATCCTTACACCGTGATTTAGGTTTAGGCAAAATTAAATATTGACCGAAGTTAGAATAGATAACAGTTAAATCGAATAATTTTGTAGTCTAAACTTTACATCGATTGCGGCTAAACCAATTTGTTACGGTGTTGATGGACTTTTGGACATAAAAACACTGAATTTGTGCATTTTTGTTTAAAATGCATACTTGCATTTTGTATTACAAGTATTCAACATACAGCCCATTGAAAGCAGAATAATATCAGTTTCAGTACTAGTGATGCGTTAATAACACTCATCGGAATTGTGTACTGGAATATTGGCCCATGTTACTTTAAGGGGCGTTCAGGTTTCTGGTTGATCTATAGAAGAGCAGGTTTAGATTCTAGATTACATTTTTGGCTTAGACTTAGGCTTAGGAATACATTTTTGCAACGCTTACGCTTAGGCTTAGGTTTGGAATACGCTTAATCTACTGTTTCACCCATAAAACAAACATTGGCAGGAATATTTATCAAAGCTTTATCTTTCGAACTTCTTCAGCGGGCAAGTCAATCCGTAGCGCACAGAACTGTCTTATTTCTCCTGGAGTTAAACGCCAAGTAATCATTCCAGACTGTGAAACGTCTTTAAGTTCAGCAACCGATTCCACATTCAGTAGAGTCGCAATCTGTGTAAACCGCGTAAAACGTTCACGAAGGGCCCAGCTGGTCACCGCTGTCATGTACGCCAGCAATTCACGCAATTCTTTATCCAACTGTAATCCACCGAGTCGATTAAACGTTGTTTTGAGAATAACTTTTTCAAGACGTGTCGATAGTTCTGTACATGTTTCCGCAACGAATAATTCGTAATACGATGATGTCAACGAATCCTTAAAGTATGGTTTTACAGTCAGTACAATACTAAAGGAAAATTTTAAAACGTTTTAATAGCTTGCAGCTGCGGGTACCTGAAGAACTCAACAGATGATGCAAATACATAATTCTTTAGAGCATACGTACCATGACACATTCGTTGCTTGAAAAAACAAACCATCAGTCAGTGAGTATTTTTATCGCCTATCACATTTGACGCTTTTGATTGAAACTATGAAAATCAAGTCAGTCATAACCAAGATGTGTTGCATTTATTAAGTGGCGCTGTGCCGTTGGTACGGCGTAATTTTCCCCCTGTAAGTTTCCCCCCGAAAAAATTACACCGGTGTAATTTTCCCCACGGAACAATTACACCAGCCACGGTGTATGTAATTTCGCCCCTGTAATTTTCCCATCGGAAAATTACACCAGCCATAGCGCAAAGTCACGGCGTAATTTTTCCTCCTATAATTCCCCCACCCCCGAAATTACACCGGAGTAATTTTCCCCCGGATAAATTACACTAGCAAAGGCGTAACGTTTCCACAGAAAAATGGCACTAATGAGATGTTAATAAAGCTAGGTTATCAACATTGATCCATCATAAAGCTCAGGGATTCATTTTGTCGTGCGCAACATTGATGCTTTCCACGTGAAACCAATACCTGTTATGCGGCATATTGATGCTTATCAATAAGCAAGCGGACTTTGAAGCCAAACTTTAAATGGTAACAATTATACCGCGGGGGAAAATTATACTGGTGTAATTTTTCCGGGGGAAAAATTACAGGGGGGAGGGAATTAACACTACTTTATCAATAGACTACAACTGCTGTTAATTACTGTTTTGTATCACGCACATATGTAATGTCAGAACTAGTTACGAATGAAAAAAATCATAAGTTCTTATTGGTTGTACAAAAGATGTGGGCTGTTATTAACACTCCTACCGTTTCTCCACAAAGATACTAATCTAAGCATAAATTGGAAGACGTGGTATTAGGCCAATCAGGAACCAATCTAAACATATAAATCGTCAGAACCTTACCTTAAAGGCGCCAAAAAGACCATCAATATTAGCCAGTAATCCAGTCATAAACGGGTCATTTGCTTCGAAATCGGCAAATTCAGTTTCAGTTAATACGTGGCTAACATCGAGGTAAGCGAGAACCCATGTTTTGACACGAGGTCGCACGGCTGATTTAATAAGTTGGTCAATGCCAAATTTAATCGCTTCTTTAAATACGTTTCCAACGTCACCGAAACTTCCAAGACACGACTCGATCTATAATACTAATTAAGTTGGTTTCAATATTTGGCGATGATATTATTGAGCGAAGCGTTTTATGTTTTGTACTTGGGGGTCGAAAGGTGGATGTACGTCCGTCCGTCTGCCCGTCCGAAAAGAATCTCAGGAACAGCTGAACCGATTTTGATAAACTTTCTTTTGTTTGAAAGCTAATTATCCTGGGGTGTTAACCTCGCATTGGGGTTTTAAAAATTTTAAGCCGTTTATTAGCTACAGGCTAATTTGCAGAATTAATTAAGCCTAAATTAGGACTTTCCACAGTATTTCACTAATTATTACAGTTAGAAGCAATATAAGTTTAGAATTAGAGGGTTTTTGGGTGCAGGGAATCTGCGTAGACTGTTCACAAACCTCCAAAACCGATAACTGAGCAGTTAGCTAATAGATAATTTGCATATTAGCATAGTTTATAAGCCTAAATTAGGACTTTTTACAATATTTCACTAATTATTAAGGTTAAAAGGAATATAGTTTCAGCACTAAAGGGTTTTTAGGTGCGAGGAATCTGAATAAATAGTTTAAAAACATCCAAAACCGATAATTGAATAATTAGCTTATAGTTAATTTGCATATTAGCTTAATTGACAAGACAAAACTAGGAATTTTTAAATTATTTCAATAATTATTAGGGTTTACTGAAGGTTTTTGGGTGCGAGGAATCAAATAAATTGTTTACAAACCTCCAAAACCGATAATTGAATAGCTAGCTAATAGCTAATTTGCATATTAGCTTAATTAATAGGACAAAATTAGAACTTTGTAAATTATTCCAAAAATTATTAGGCTGGCTGAAGGGTTTTTGGGTGCGAGGAATCTGAGGAAATTGCTTGAAAACCTCCAAAACCGATAAATGAATAGTTAGCTAATAACTAATTTGCATATTACCTTAATTGCTTACGTGTGTTCGAGCTTCGGTCAATAAATGTAGTCCCACTACGACTGGTTTATAATTCGAACAAAACATGCCGGAGCACTCTTAGTTTTGAATATAATTTTCCACCATTTAGGGCTTTTCGAGCGAACAAAACTGATTTCGTGTAAAAAGGCGTTATTTTTTCTAAGTTGCATAACTTGTGTTCCAGTTTTTGCACTAATACACAGTACTACAGTAAAACTTGCTGACACCATGCCCCAAAATACGTATCAAGAACGTTCCAACTTAATTACAAATGAACCAAACTATATTGCCCGTCTTAACGTAACTAACTTTAAACTTATTATAAAGTTCGCTAAAAATGTAGCTTGAAATTTTTTACACCGTTGCGAATAAACACAGCAATTAAATTGCAAGATTAAACGTTTTCATGTTTACATAACCAGCCAACGTCGATCGAATTCATAGCAGTCGATTTGCAAGATTAATTAAAAGTTTTTATGTTTACCTTTACAAGGCCAACGTCGCTTGATTTCATTCCTGCACTTCCGGCTCCTAAATGCTTTCGAACGTCTACAAGCAAAGAGTCACTCAGAGATTTTATTGCGGTAACACAGTTTTCCATGTCGTTAAGTGCAATCAAGAATTCGACACGAGTTTTTTCAGTTGATTCCATTGCACTTCCAGAAATTTTGCCCTATAAATCGATATAATGCCACGTCTTATTTATTTCTTAGTATTCTATAACGTTGTGAAAACTCATATAGAATGGTTAAAATTCAACTATTCTCGTGAAAACACAGACATGTGAAATTATCGCACACAACCGTTATGCGTAAAGTTCGAGCCCCAGTTTTGGCACCCAATACGTTTCACCCCACCACTTTTCGGCCCCCACCTTTAGCACCCTGCCACTTTTGTCCCCCCTCACATTTCGCTCTTCATTACAATATCCGCTTCTTGCCCCAACCCATATTTAGCTCAATATTTCCCAACGTCACTATTTATCTTTGTTTTGCAACTGTTTCGAAAAATATGGGCGAAAGTACGCAATTACACAACCAGAAATTGTTAGTATTTTATGGCGGGCCTAAGAGCTAAATGAATGGTAGACTGTCGGATAGATCTCGATGAGCTGAGTGAAACGGGACGAATTTGAGCATTACAGATCCATTGGTTTGAAAGTTATAGCTTTTGAAGGTTCAGAACAAGTAAGCTTTGTTTTGAAATTTCACTATCTACGTTGAATGTAATTGTAAAATATGAACTCTACAAGAGACATTTTAAGGGACCGAAAGGCCGAAAGCAGTGGGGCTAGGAGCGGGAGTAGCGTGGGTGAAAATTGGAAAACAAATAAAGGGGCGCTAAAAGTGGGGGTCAAAAGGTGTCGGTGGACGAAAATTGGGGAAATGTGAGCAAAGGAGCAAAAAGTAGAGAAAGTGATACATGGTGAGCAAGAAAAGTGAGGGAAGAATGGTGAGGGGCGAACGGGGGGTGAATAATTCCCTAAGCGCCATTCACAATCACACTGAAATAGGTGTTACGTAACTGGAAAATATACAGTCATGGATAGATCTAAGTGCAACCGGGATCGCGATCCAAACGCGGTTCGACTCGCGATTGCTCGCATATGCGATCGTGGTTGTTCATAACCTCAATTTACGTCGGCTTAAAACCGCCGTTGCGATCGTGATTGCGCACGCGGTTAAAACTGCGGTTATAGACACAGCTAAATGTACGGTTACAGACGCCGTTAAAATTGCAGCTGCAGACGCGGTTCAAAGCGCGCCTAGCCGCGGTCCTAACCGCGACTGCGAACGCAACTAAAATAGCGACTACTATCGCGCCTCAAACGGTGTTTTGAACCGCGATTACTCAAAAAACTCATACATGGCTACAAAACCGCAAACGCAATCGCAGTTTCTGTGCACTTAATTCTGTTCGTGACTGTACCTGTTGCATAACAGCACTATACGCTGCAGCTGCACTCGCTGCAGCTTGTGCAAGTGATCCGGACGACGGATAACCAGCCTTAATTTTAAGTTGTAGAGCATCGAATAATTGAGTTTCTATGATTTGTGTGGCGTAGTTGAGCATTGCACATACACAATCAACTGATGAACTGGTCATTGATCGGCGAACACATTTGCGAACGATGAAAAAAACATCGTCAACAAAAGGAGACGATGCTGTAGGATCGATCCCATCAAGTGGGACCGATTTCTAGAACAATCAATGCATAATAAATAGAACGTGACGAGAAATTCTAAACACCGCGGTTCCAAACGTTAATTCAAACAACGCCAATTATAGCAGATAGTTAGACATTCATACAAAAAGGAATATACATTATAGATAAAACCGACAAAGGATACCATTCCAATTAAAGAATAGTTTACCTAATTTTTAGATGATTCGAGTTGCTATATACCAGTCAACTACATTAGCGACGAAACGATATTATACAAACAAACAAACAAATAGAAATTAGTACGTAATTTTTACTAGCAATAAAATTAAACAACCATAAATAAAATTGTAAAAGTAATCTTGACAACGCAGTCAAAAATTGCAAACGTACCACAGTATAATCGTCTAAAGTTAATGCCTTCGCAACGCATTCACGCATAAAGTATTCTTCCATAGCAATATACCGCCCGATCACCTCTTGCATCACTCTTCTTAAACCACAGTTTTTCAAAAAATTCTCTATTTCGGCCATTCTTGTGGAACTTATTTTATCCGGTTTTTCCCCTGAAAACAAGTGCTTAAATAAAATGCTGTTGCGATTAAAGACCTATTCGCACGTGTAAGTTTTTGCTGCGACAACTTGCAGCTGCAAATTGCACGCAGAACTTAAATTTTTTCATCAGCCAATGTGAAAGCGGCAGAAATAAATTCAGTGAACTTGCATGATTGTTCACACATGCGAACTAAAATCCTATTTTTGTTTTTTAATGAATCATTTGCAGCTTCTAGTTTTTCGAACAGGATTTTGAACAAAACTTACAAGTGCAAGTTGCAGCTGCAAGTTCTCGCAGCAAAAACTTGCACGTCTGAATAGGGTTCAACAATTGGTAAAACGAAAACAAGAATGACAAGAGTGCAGCTCGCTAACAAAAAATATTTCTGCAACCACCGCCAAACATCAAGCAACACAATGTTGTGAGAAACAAACTAGCTTATCAGTGCGATGATATATCCAAGCAATATGAAAACAGTGTTTAAGTACAGTAATGCCATACAGACACAACTTAACGCTTGAATTACAGTCCGTCATCTTTCCGTTCGTACAGCTTTTAAAACAGCTTTTAAAACAAGATTACAATGGTAAAACAAAACTAAAAATACAGCAAGAACAAAGCCCTGTCTTGTGAATATTATCTTAAGCACTTGGCATCACGCATCTTTTATGCTGTACACGAACGAATACTTCCATTTTAGTTCAGTTTACCTAGTTTGTATGATTCTCTTTCTTACATAATGTTAGAAAACAAGATTGCGTACATGAACTGCAAAATATTTAAAAAAACTAAAATGGAACAAGCTTAAACCTCCACTACGAAAAATTTTAAACCTCTTGCGACAGGCGGCTTTTATGCTGTACACGCACGAGTATTCTCCATACCTGTAGATGAGTTTATTCCGGTCACAAGTCGACGTTTCAGAAACCGTAAATACAGTTCAGCGCGTGTATGCATCAACGTTACTTCAGAAAGAAGTGTATCAAGCTGCATTGCGTCCACTTTTCCTGATTCGTTAGCTAACAACGAGCTGGAGGACTTCGATGAAGACATCAGAGACTGTGGAACGCCACTTGCAGAATGAGATTGTGAACATTGTCTTTGCACAGCATGAGCCATTGTATCATATTCACGATGTGCAGAAAAGCGGTCAATGACACGACGAGTCTTAACACATCAGGTATTGATTTGTGTAAAGCCCTATTCACACGTGCAAGTTTTTGTTGCGAGTACATGCAGCTACAAATTGAACGCAGATCTTGCATTTTCATCGGCCAATGAGAAAGCGGTTGCAATAAATTCAGTGAACATGCATAGTTAGTCACACATGTGAACTAAATTCCTAGCTATAATTTTTAATGTATTACTTGCAACTGGAAGTTGTTCGAACTAGATTTTGGACAAAACTTGCAAGTGCAAGTTGCGACTGCAAGTTTTCGCAGTAAAAACTTGCACATGTGAATAGTGTTTTACGAATGTAAACACAATTACGTTCACAATTAAAAGCGCAGTAATAATGATCGGTTTGGCTGCTTTTACGTTCACTATTTCACAATAGCGTTTAAATGTTTCTACGCATTAGCGAGACTCATTCGCATTTAAAAATGCGACTGCAGTCGCCTGTTGAATGTGCGTTGTAATCGCGTTTCACAAACGATTAATAGTTTAATTTTAGATAATCGCGATTGCAAGCGAATTACGCTTAAGTAATGAAAAATTGCGATTAGCGTCGTGCAAGAAATTCATTCGCGATTGCCCTTAATTTTGTCAGTGACTGTATTAATATCAATTTAACCACAAAAATCACGCTTTCTCACATTATGTAACGTTCATGGAAGTCTCAGAGACAATTTCGAAATTTTTTCAATCAATACGGTAAACACTATTTTTCAAGAAACAGATATCGTTAACGTTCCTAAGCTTATCACTTTAAATCTGAGCTTCTAGTGTTATCCAATGTTTGCCAACTTAGGTTACCAAGTCCAGCTGACAGCTCACATACCTGATAGTCACATTCCTGTTGTAATTCTTGTATCACAATGATCAACCGGTCTGATCCGTAGTACGTTTCTACAAGCGGTTGATGAACCTGTAATGTGCAACCTACTGCACAGTTGTGGTCGAAATTAAGAGTTCATCACTCGCGGAAAACACACGCAAGTGTTTGCGGCAGCAGTCACTAGTTTCTGCATGCATCTGAACCGCAGTGAGTACGGGGTTAACCTCAAAATGGTGTTTGTATCGCCATTATTCAAGTAGCTTATTCCAGAATTTGATATAAAATTGGTTTGAAGTTACACAGCAACGCTAACATGCGTCCTGTTTTAAAATTCGCACTACGCGTTTGTATCTGCGTTGCACCTGCAACTGCGTACGTGCGCAAGTGCGCCAGTTCTGGCCATAACTGTACAATATTAAAGTGAATGATACTAGCGATTAAAAACGAAAAGTTATTCGTTAAAAAAGCAAAATAACTGTTTTTACCATTGAAAAATGTGGTGGTTGTTTCGGTTCAGGTGTTTCAACATCGTCAGTCGAATATGCATTGTGCATTCACTGTTTAGTGTTTAACACTGTCACAGAAATAAAAACCACTGCAAGCAACTGAAAAGGCGTCCACATTTGCGAGAAGCTAATCATCACAATTGGCTCGTTAAACTTGCTACGCAATTTTTGGCATTTGGAATAAGACAAAACGTAGACCCAAACGAACGTGGATAACACAAAATTAAAAACTCACTTCAATAATCCTAGCAATTCCTTCAAACAAAAGTGTTAATGTGTCTGCGTACAAGACGTTGACCCGCGAATTATCCTCTTTCACCTCTAACATTGCTTTGTAGTTTGCTTCTGCCGTTTCTTTGACCTTTGTTTTTAAATAGTCGGCAAACCTTTGAAAAATATCATTATACACGTAGCCCGCCTGAGCTCTATTGTATTATACACTAGTTGACAGTGGCTGCCCCGCGTTATTTTTTCATAAAATAGCGTCCAATATTAAGTTATGCTTTTCTACCTAAACTGAACACATGAAAAGGAAAAATAACATTTTGATTCCTGTGCATTCTATTTACGTTTGTCTAAGAACAAAACTTTACTGCAACCTGCTAAAAAAGAAAAATATTCTAGCCAGTTTTCGCATAACGAATACAATGCTCATGTAAACAAATTCAATAGACTTTACCTATTCAATCCTAAGTCATGCTGATTCAACAAAGGAAACATTTTTAAAAACCGTTCCATTGATGCGGCATCTTTCGCGGCGACTGACTCATCAAATTTAGCGACGACAATTGACCGAAGTTCTCGTTCTGCTTTGCGCAATATTGCACACGATTGCTTTAAGGTCGCTTCATCTGACATCAGACTCTCCACATCTGATGATGTGCTTTTAGAACGTGTCGTGACTTCCTTTTCGTTTTTATTTTCATCATCCTCTTGTAGTTCATTATCTTGAGATGACATGTCCATAAATGACTGATCTAACATAAGAAACCGATGAATCAACGAAGCTGCCTGAAATCGAAGCAATATCGTAACACGTAAACATTTCTCAACGCGTTAGTTGAGTTCCAATCGCCATATTCTTTACCTACTCCAGAATCTTTGTCTAATAATTGTTCAAAAATTAAATATTAATATATGCTATACCATTATCAAATATGGCCGCTTCCAAGAGCACATTGATCCAATCCAAAGTAAGAAGTTTATTTATTGAAATCGGCACAGATGGTTCCATCGACAACACACGAGTGTATGCTTTCCCGAACTATGACGGGGACTGTATTTATATTTTTTGAACAAAAACCGTAATCGGAATTCAAAATCATTCTACAACAAACTGTTTACTGTCCTCAAAACTGGATACCAGTAACGTTTCGTTTCATCTAACGTTTCAAGCGCATTGATGAGTACCCCATAAAGTATTATCCAGTTTTTCAAAACTCTAGTTTCGTACTTTATTGAAGGAATTTTGCCAGTAGGAATAAGTAAAAAACTTAATTCGGTCCAACTCGGTAACAGATTTTTATAGTTAATAAGTAACTCTCACTACACCGTACAAATTTTTGTTTGTGAGTCTTAAAACCCGTGAACAGCAATCAAATTTTTGCAGGAATTGCAAAGAAACCCTGACATTTATACAGTTTAAACTTCGTGTCTGATATACCTGTTCATAGTCTTCGTTTTGTAATGCCGTCTGCACACCTTCAGTGCAAAATCGTAAATCCAGTATGTCTTCAACTCGCTGGAGACAGTCAACAACTCTTGATTTGGCCGTATCCAGTTCTCGAACCTTACCTATAAACAAAAACAAAGTATATGCTGACTGGCCACAACAAAATTGTATTATGGAAACAACAAAAACCATTTGTAATATACGCACATTTTTAGTTCGGTCCCACACTGGCGTTCATTTATAAGGCGAAAGATCATCACCCCAGTGTTTATATTATTACATAATCATAATGTGCTACATGTTTTAAAGGAAGTAATTAAAGTAGTGCCTTCAAATCAGTCACAGCGGGATTTTTCATGACTCCAAACATTAACCGTGCGTGCTAGTTTTGATACTAACTTTACTAAATTACCTGATATATTTTCGGCAAGTACTGACGTGAGCGACAGCATACTGCTCAACTGCGACGAGTCGGATTCAACAATTGCAAGATGAGTTTTCATACGATTAACAACAAGATTCAGCTGTTTTGGAAGGTCTGCGTTTTGGTCCAATATGTCAATGATTTCGGAATTGATTTTTTCT
The DNA here is from genome assembly GCA_030248215.1 of Enoplolaimus lenunculus. Lineage (NCBI taxonomy): Eukaryota > Metazoa > Nematoda > Enoplea > Enoplida > Thoracostomopsidae > Enoplolaimus > Enoplolaimus lenunculus. The sequence continues at coordinate 34,387 of JASANG010000328.1, forward strand.
TTGCTTGCTGAAACACAAAACAATACTTGGAAACTTGTATAAAACAAGGAAAATATGAAAACGTTGATACAAGCATAGGCACCGTATTCTCCAACGCGTATAGCCCTGATCACCGGTAGCGACAGGTTTTCAAATTGAAGAACTCCTGCGATTGAAGATCTCAATCACAAACTAGCAACTAGCGATAAGTACTACATACATACATTTGAGAAAACGGACAGAATACATGGTAGCCCGTACCGTATAAGTGTTCTAAAGGATTTAAAAGTACATGGTTAATTTAAATTTTTAATTTCGCTTCATTATAAAAAACTTAAGCTTCTCAACTTGTCCGCGCAAATGCAGTAGCAGCAAAATGACTAGAATTTCCACATGTAAAAATAAGTTTTATTATTGATAATCGAGACCACAACCGCAAATATCCCGTATTCGGTAGGTTTATACCGAATATCGGATCCGGATACAGATATCGTTTTTGCTGGATATTAAACCGCAAAAGGATACCCGGTTAATCCCTGATGCCAATAGGTAATACACTAAAAATCAACAACAACAACAACAACAACAACAACAACAACAACAACAACAACAACAGAGACAAAGTGATACTGATAAAAGCATAATGCACTAAGTATACGCATAACAACGTTTCGTTGAACAAACAATGCTATACAATCAGTACACACCGATTACACAAACTGCAAATTTAAATATTAATTAAAAATTCAACAAACATACCGTGACATTCTGCTAGTTTCAGTTCCAGTGCTTCGATTTCAGCATCGAAATCAAAATCTTCAGAAAACAAATCATCGACTTGCATTGCTGGTAGCCGAACTATACGCCAAAATTCAATACAATACAGCTATACCTACATAAATACTAATCAAACAGGCTGCACCATTTACAACACCAAGATCTCTAAGGTTAGCAATGGCTAGGGTGCAACCGGAATTCCGGTTCCGGCATTTTTTCACATTCCGGTTCCGGTAAATTTTTGCCGGATTTAAAAATTCTGGTGTTATAATTTGGCCGTTTTCTTAACTTTGCTAATTTTTAAGAATCTCTTTTGAAAGCCACTTGTACTCCAAATATAAGCCATTGATGGTGGATTTCACTTCAATCGATGATGAAAATCTAAAATACACCAAATAAAATAAACACCTATGTTCGACTAAGGTTATTTTACAAATAATATAGCAAAAAATTAGATTAAAATGAAATGTTTGGTGAAATGCATTTTTCGCTTTCCGGTTCCGGTAAAATTTTTAAATTCCGGTTCCGGTAAATTGTAATTCCGGTTGCACCCTGGCAATGGCATATCAAAATTCCTTTTATCGAAAATGCACCAATTTGCATATAACCCAGAGTGCAACAGTAAACCTCGTCATGTTCCTACATTATCAGAAAATAAAGGGCCCTAAACAATATGTAAATGATTACGTACTGAGTTAGGACTATCAAAACTCATAATTGCGAGTTGATTCAACGCATTCTGATCCAATTAAACAACTTCCCCGGACTCAACTTAACTCAGAGTATAACAATCAAGTCAACCCTGAATGAGTTAAAGTTTATTGATAGTAACTCAGAAATAACTAATTTTCCATCAGAGTTGATTAATTAACACATTGCATTTTGCTATCAATTAAGGTCAACAATAAAAATTTATTTCAACTTGTTTCTGCACTTTACAAATCTCTCTCTGATGCCATTTGGAAACATATTATTTTTCCATGGCCCTTTCGGGGCACTTTATCTTCTAGTTCCTTTCATTAATGTCAAATAAATATTTATATATATAGGTACTTCAGTGAGAGAATCCACTATATTTTTCAAAAAGACAATGGAACCCAGGTCAACGGAAGCGCTTTATATCACCAAGCGAGCTGTCTAAAATACAACTGCAACCAAAAGTTTCAACTAACAATTGAATCTAAACACTGACCATAATGATGACAGTAGGCAACATATCAGATTTCAGCTAAACGTTTAGCATCGAAATCCAATTAAGATTTAAAATATTAAATTCATGATACCACAATGTTTTTAATTTTTTCTACGATAAAGAACTACGACACTACCATACATTTGCTAAATCCTCGACTTCTGGTCTCGGTTCTAAATTACCGAAACTCAAAAAACCGACACCTGACAAATGCAAAGACTCCATACCCGGCTTTGCGACGACTTTATTTTGCAGATATTTCACAGGGCACCAAATCTAGTCTATGCCACAGGGATTTGGAAGTTTTCACTGAAACTGCCATTGAGTTCAAGAAAAATTGAACTATCCCTCGGCTGCACCATGGAGTCAAAATTAGCACCCAACTACTGTTAAAGTACACGAGAAGTTGTTAAAGTTTTATATGACTAATAAGTACACAGCGCTGCTTACAAATATTGCTACAAGCTTTAGGCCGATATTAACCCTTTCTCACATGAATATTTTCTATTTCCCCTGAGACCTACTTTTATTCTAGGATTCGAACTCCAGTGACTGGAGTGGGAGACGTATACCATCACTACTCATCTATCATCTATTGGAGCTTGACGCTCGACCCCAAGGGGGCTCTCACGTCGAGTGGCGATTAAGTACTATGTATACGTGTTGCAATTGTTATACACGGCGCGATATTTACCGTATATACACTGCGCTGAGTTGCCTATAGGCAACTCAACGTGAGAAGGGGTTAAAACAATTTCGACTCTTTATATTATAGGCAATATATTGTGTCAAAATTTCAAAACGTCTTTCCGTGCCTATACAACCCATGAAAATATGCACTTGAATGATTGAAACAAAAAAATAGAAATTTACTTGAAAAACATAGTAGATTTTTATCAAGCTAGTCTGGCATTCACAAAATGTATCAAATAGTTACATAACTTCATCCTTTCACATGGATTTATTTTTATTATCACAGTTCTGGCCAATATTACTTTCAGGGCCTTAACAGTAGACGAAACGTATTTCTAAACCTAACCCTAAGCCTAAGCGTTGCACAAGAATGTTCCTAAACCTAAGCAAAAATGTAGTCTAGAATGTAAACCTACTCTTTTACAGACCCACCAGGAACCGGGACGGCCCTAAAAGTAACATTGGCCACAGAAATTCTAGTGACTCTGTATTGCCCAGTGTCGGACTGGAATCAAACACAAAACACTACTCACCGGTATACCAGCACTAACTGAACACTTGCACAGTTTTCCAACTTCTATGAACGACAGATGTAAACGTACATATATTTCAACCATGTCATTGGCTTTCGTTTTTAAGAAATCAACGAATTTGTCGTTTTAAGCAGCAGATAGTGCGCGTTGCATACGACTCATGTCAATAAAAGTGCTTGCTGACCGAGAGTGGAAGACAATACAGTTAGAGATTGGGAAGTTAGTCTTCGGGTTAGACTTATGTTTAGGCTTAGGCTTATGGTTATAGTAGACATGCCCCTATTGTTAACATGGTCATTCAAACGATGCATGCTCCAAAATTGTATCACACTCTATCCCCGTTTTAAGTTGAGTATGTTCATACAAGTCATTATACACAAAAGGTACGGTTTGTGAAATTTTTTAAAGAAAATAAAATTATTTTTCAGTGTAATTATTCAATTCAAAAAATGTTGTGCGAAAACGGAGTCGCAGAAAAATGAGCTGAACAATAAAATAACACAGACAATAGAAATAGATTGGTCGAGATACGGATTCAAAATATTATAATTATCAAACTACTGAAAAAAATCACAATATTAACATAACTCATATAGAATAATGTAAAATTGCAATACTGCGATGTGACTTTTGTGCAAAAAATGAAATTATTATACGACAGAGCTCCCAATCTAAGATTATACTCTGGATTGATTTTAATTAATTCGTCATAGATTAAATTTATTTTATTTTGATCTTAAGTATACATCAAAAACAATAATATACCACGTCACGCCCATATCCCATACCATCTCTTATCCTATCTGCATTGTGAGTAATTGAAACGCTGCTTAAAACTGCATGAATGAAATTTAGTGACCTGAGTGTCATAAAAACTAAAGAAAATTACTACTCAGATTAAGCATACACTTAAATTAATTCTTCATAGTCTTGGATTTACTTTATCTTGATTCTTCGAGCAAAACATCACAAAACAACAACAATACAATGCGTTTAACTAGACAATCACATATCTTATTATCATTATGTATTAATGCATACCCTGCGACAAAACGAAAACTGCTAAAAAATTAAACAAGTTAAATAAGTTGTTATTCTCATGAGGCACAAACAATAAAATGTTTTTATAATCACGCTTGATAGGTTGATGCAGCAACATTTCCTCCATGTCCGCTCCAATTAGTGTGTACAAACTTTCCAGGATTACCTTTAAGTTCGTATGTGTGAGCACCAAAGTAATCACGCTGCGCCTAAAACCAAAACATTATAAGCAATTATTGCAAAACGATTTGCGTCAATTTCAATTTGCAATATTACTTCGATATTCGATAAACAGCATGGCATGACAGAAAGTAAACAAAGAAAAATTTATGTATTTCCGCATATTCTTAGCAATAATAGCCATGACCTTGCTATAGAAAGATTCAACAGAATCAAGTACAATATTATTACTACACAGTTAAACACAAAAGGTCTCATTATCGCGTGTTGCTCATTCTTGACACTGGGCAGCAACCTAAATAATACTACCTGTATTAGGTTAGCTGGTAATGTTTCTGATCGATATCCGTCGTAAAACGCCAGCGCCGAGCTGAACGCTGGAGTAGGAATGCCAAGAAGAACTGCAGTGGAAACAACTTTACGCCAAGAATTCTAGAACGATCAAAGACGATTAATAATATTAAATTATGTAATCTTTTCCAAAATGTGTGTCTAGTTCTCAGCTCAAGCATACATAACATGGTTCTAGATATAAACACTAAAAAGCTTTCAAGCATTGTTACCTGGCAGTTTGCAATAGCGTTGTTGAAAAATTCATCAAATAGCAAATTCTCGAGAGCAGGATTCTTGTCAAAAGCAGCCTTGATTTTTCCGAGAAATACACTGAAATACGTAGTAAATATTACAATTTTCAGAAACCACTTTGTATCATGAAAAATGTCGCGTTTCAGTTTCAATGCAATGACATCAATAGCATGCGTCTTACTATAGTGACCGATAGTTCCGAAAGTCAATAAAATGCACTCTGGAATCAAAAATTAAAAAAGTTCAACACCTAACATCATTTTTTGTTTATTACACTGCTGCAACAGTCAAAATGAAAACCAAGCCACGGCCCGTTCACATAAAATTATAATCATGTTCGAACTACTGTTAGATTTTGCGTGCTTTGGTGAACTTTATGAGAATATGACACTGATGATATATTGCGCACCTTAAAGTAAATAAAACGTTATACCTTCGAATAATACAGCCCCCTCGCCACATTAGCGCAATACTGCCATAGTTCAAGTTCCATTTAAAATCTTTTGCGGCTTGTTGTAGCAACATAAATCCTTGAGCGTAGGAAATGATTTTCGAAGCATATAACGCCTAAAATTCAACTTGAATAAATCCTCATGCATAATTTGAACATGGTGTATGCCAAATCTACGTTTTCACTTAAAATATACCTACGGTAAGGTTCGAACGGTCAAAGTATATGCCACCTATAATATCACCGCGATAGATCTTTCAGAGGCAGATGTAACCAATGCATGAAATCCGTAACTGTTGCAGTGAGCTTGTTTATAAACTTAAATACTAGCTGTCGATACGCGAGACACAACACACACAGCCGAAAATACAAATTTAACTCTGTATCAATCAATAGGACAGATACATCGAGCACAATATCAACAATTTGCTATTCATAAACCTACTTTACGGACATGTTCAATAAATTCTGCTTTGGATCCAACTGAACAAGCAGATTCGGCTGGTTTTGGCAAAATGTTGCTTGCAGTCATGCGTTCCGATTTTAAAGACGACAGACATCGGGCAAACACTGCTTCGCCTAAAACACATAAATAAATAATGACCATACTGCTGTAAAAGACAATTTTCTTATACGACACGGCCGAATGCAAAACTAGTGCTTTCGCAGTAAAACTTCTGCTTCAGACTCAATGTTGGCTATAATACGTTTTATTCAAACGTTTTACTCTAAAAACAAACACTATGTAAAAAACTGAATATGTCCTGATGACTACGAAATATCTCTATTGCAAAGAAAAACAGCCAACAAAAAGCCAAGTGTTTTCTAAGCAGATTACCTATAAGAGTAACCGGAATTCCACTCTCAAGCGCAGAAATTGCTGTCCATTTTCCAGTTCCTTTCTGAAATGTAGAAAAACCAAAAATTCGAAAACAACTACGTAGTCATTTGAATGCAAGTATATGTGCCTAATGTTTTTGACCAAAAAACATTAAGGAATTCGTCATATTACAGAAATTAGACGAAATCAGTGAAAAAATAAAGTAGACAGCAGAATGTAGCTAACTAAGAGTAAATCCCGACGGCTTACTCACTTGACCAGCAGAGTCATATATCTTTTCCAACAGCGGCGTACCGTCGGAGTCTTTGAAAGCCAATATATTCCCTGTGATTTCGATTAAAAAAGAATCAAGCTCTGATTTATTCCAGTCTTTGAAAATCTAAAATGTACAGCAACTTCGGTAAAAGGAAATTCCATCAACGGTTAATCATAATTTAAACTCAAAATAGCTATCAAATGCGATTTTTGATTCTGATTAGACTTCCGCTTATATATTTACATACCTGCGTTTGTCATTTAGGTACATTTAACAACACGTTTATATTCTCATGCATTAACTTAAATTAGAATTACCTTATTGCATTTAGACCATTACTGGTCAATGCTGTATTAAATAACTTCTCTTGACAATACCTCACCTCACTCATTTCATCATGAGATAATTTCAATACATCTTTGATCAAACTATAAGCCTCGCATATCAGTTGCATATCGCCATATTCAATGCCATTGTGAACCATTTTAACATAATGACCAGCTCCATCTGATCCAACCTGCAAAAACTCACAGCCTATAGACTACTGTTGCATTATGTAGTTCATGTAATTATACAAACACCATAAACGAACCAAGCAGTAAGCACAACACCACATTAAAATATAGGTATGTGCCGATTAATCGGCTTCGGTAATAATAGTAACTTTTCGTGAGTATCGGCATTAGTTCTTGGCGTATATCAGTACGTCTGATGCTGATCACGGACACTATTATCTCTCTTGCGTTTATGTTTATAAACAAAATATTGAAATCAGCCGATGTCATAAAATTATAATCTTTTATGGTTGTTAGGGTTTCAGTCTCCGCATTCATAACAATGTAATGTTGTATTCTGTATGTTCTTAAAGCGTCGTACACTAAAATTGGAATCGGAATACTTTCAAAACAAAAACCTGTATCGATATCGGCATCGCAAAAAGTTTTAGTATCGGCACATCCCTTTTCAAACGTTTTGAAGTGCCTAACATACCTGTCCTCATATCAATGAAGCTAAAAAACTCTGGTGTGTTATCCTCACGACGCAGAAAAATTGTTTTGTTACGGCGTTGAGCAGAAAGAACCAAATGTTTCTTGGATCTTGTGCAAACATTTGTTGAATTTTGATTCTGATATTTTGCATCGAAGTAATCTTAATAACGAGGCATTTTTTGATTCCTGTCAACATATTATGTTTCTCTTTGGGGTATAGCGTTGGTACGCTATTCGATTATACCGTGTAGCTATTAGAATTTGGGATTAGCGAATAACTTTTAACAAAATTTTTCAAAAATGAAACGAAAACAAGCAATATAAATAGCTAGGATATAGCAGTTGACTCAACATAGTGTAGCTCAGCGACTGAGTAGCAACGCCAACTGTTAATTACTTTTATGCTACTAAAATGGGGAACGGCCATCTGTAGGTTGCAGATTCGAGCCAAACCGCTTCCACAGTAAAGCTGTGCGAAGGTCTATGTGTTGTAGACAGCAACTTTATATACAATCCTTAATTGACTGTCTTGAAAAACAATCCGTTTGGAAAACATGAAAAACACAAGAAATGCTGTACACAGCCTTTTATATTTTATCGATTTTGCTGTAACCACTACACAAGAGCTCCAGGATAATACACACCTTTGGGCAAAGAGAATCACATTTCGTTAGGCAGACTACCGGCAGAAAATAACCTTGGTTTAATTTGTGCACAAAACGAAAAAGCATGCCTCACATACTTAGCAATTTTCAACAACGTCGTCCCTTAACAGTCCACCCTATTTTCGACTGGATACCGTATTTATAGCGCGGTAATTTACCACTGCGCTCACGGCGTAGCCCCCATATCAGTCTAGGTAGGAACTGGGACTTCAGACTTTTTAACTAAGCACCTGGAAAAGCAGGCCTGCAAAGTGGAGATCGAATCAAAGCTGTGGATCATTAAGCGAACGTTCTACCGCTTCACCACGCAGCCCGCCTCTCTAACTGCTCCTATCGTCGAGTGTATGTCGACCGTATGCTGCCGGAAAGCATATATACATACAATACACTGCACTATATTGAGTGTGCACATGGTCGCACCCTTGTAACTTGCGGTAAACACTGCCGTAGACGGAGGTCTGTTTTCTGCAAGGGATGTACTCAGATAGGGGCTTGGTGCGCTAATACTGCTTTGAACGGCTGTTTTAAGTCGTTTGCTGAACCTTTTTTGTTTTTTTGTGTTTTATAGTGCCAATAGCACTTTAACAGCATCATATTTTTTCCTTAACTGAGTGAATTATAACATAATAAAACCCTGTCTCAAGTACTTTAAGTTCAATGTTATATGTTTTCCGCTGCGTAACATTAGCACTAATGGACCATGCTAAATACCTTGAATCGCAAACGAGAAGCCAAACAATACTAACTTATTTACCCAATCGCAGCATGGTTCACCGTCCACTTTTGCAGCAATGCTTTGAAATATTGGTTTGATATGTTCCCTTAAAAATAATTATCAAGTTTGCGCATATACTTATGCGGTTGTAAAATCGGCAGTACAGCGGAAATGTTTCTGCAAGTATATATTCATTCGCTTAAATAATATCATTGCGTCATATGTGTCTATGTAACTGGAATAACAAAGTGATTATGACAAACTGTTAAATTTTTAGATGATATATACTGCTATAAGTCGAAACAAAATATGACACCGCATTACCTAACGTGTGCTAACAAAGTTTACTAATAAATAAACACTCGTTTCACATTCTATTTGTAATAGTAATCAAAAGTCACCAGGCATCTTCAGAACCTCCCGGCATTAAGGACGGCCCGTAACGCGCTCCTTCTTCTCCACCACTAACACCAGAACCAACAAAGTGAATGCCTTTTTCATTGAGAGCAAATGTTCGCCTCTAAAACATTTCCCCTATGGTGTATGACGAGCCCAAAACACAAGTGAGCATAACACGAATACAAGATGCTTTTCATTGACAGTGTCATACCATTTTGTTTTAGATTAACCTGTCTGCATGGAAACAAGTAAACCAAAATTAGAAACACATAATACCGGGGGGGGGGTTCCTGACTGGAAGGTGGGTGGAATCCCATTAACCAAAAGCTGCCCAGTTATGATTTTCCCGCGGTTCAGCGCCCTCCCCCCTATACTCAAGATATCACCTATACAACTGCCGCTTTATTGAAATTTCTTTTTCAGATAGGTCTCAATGATCAATTTGAGAATAAATACCTACCCTGGTATCTGTATATTCCGAGTTTCCACCGTCAATTATGATATCGCCTTTGTTCAATAACGGGACCTGGATAACAAAGTAATGTGAGTACATAATAGTTCGTAACAAATGTCAGGTCCCTGGAAACCGCACCCGAAACGTGCAAAAAGTTGTATATTTGCTGCTACTCTGAAATAGCAAAGACGAAAAAAGTTTATATGCATGGGCCACACAGTAAACAAATAGATAATTAGAAGATAAAATCTATACACACTATAACTAAATATATAGTGACTTACCAATTGATTAATAAATGCATCCACAGCAGCACCAGCCTTAACCAGCATCATAACACGCCTAGGTTTTTTTAACCGATTAACCATCTCTTCAAGTGAATGTGCCCCGATAATTTTTGTCCCTTTTGCTCCAGTTGATAAGAATTCATCCACTTTCGATATTGTGCGGTTAAAGCAACAAACCTAAAAATAAACTCAAGTAAGTTCAAACCTACAGATCTACACATTGACCTTTAACTTTTATTTGGGTGGCAAAGTCAACCAATACACCAGTTCTACGGTGCTCATTCAGTTTATAGGAACAAATCGGAAGTTCACACCTACAGATCTACACACTGATTTTTAACTTTTATTTCGGTGGCACAGTCAACCAATACACCAGTTCTACGGTGCTCATTCAGTTTATAGCAACAAATCGGATGATTTTTGCGAAAACTTTAAACTTTGATGTATATGTTAGCGCTCAGTTCGACCTGGGGCTTCCAAAATTATACATAATTTGACTACATTTTTCCGAGAAAAAATTATTTCCAATTTTTATAACAGGGAAGCTAATATCACAAAATCAAAAAACATTTTCTCTTAAAAGTTTAAAAAATGGGGGCGAATCGATCACGCTTGGAAGAGAGATATGCCAGTGATTTATTGTCAAAAAAGTTTACTTTAACACAAAAATGGCTTAAGGTTTTATAATACGGACCCGACAACCGGTACCCCCTGATTACTAACGTGTGTAATGGAGAAAGCCCCCGCCCGCATTTAAAAACAAAAATCATATAACACACCATATTTCTTGGCTAAGCAAAGTTGCATTTGCGCAAAAATCATTATCCCAAATTTTTCTCACTTACGTAACAGATGAAGGGCCAGTTGGTTATAGTGATACATTGAACACCAGAAATAAAAAATTTGGACTCTTACAGAGATGAGACTCTGATAAAATCGATTATCGAGAAAAGACTACGCCGTAAGCGTATTAAATACGTATATACTAAAACCTACCACAAATCCATGATCGTTCATGTTTAAAATTATATTTTGACCCATTACAGCCAAACCAATTAATGCAATGTCAGCATCTTGTGTCGTCGAGTTAGACATATTCAAATACATAAGCAGATTTATTATGAAAAAAATCGAAATTAACAAATGGATTGAATACGATTACTAGCAGTTACCCTGTCAAAAAAGCAGTAGCAAACAACATGGAAGAACATAACAAAAACTTAACCAGGGCAGTGTGAGTGGTAGAGCACAGTAACGGTAACCATGATTTGTTAATATGTGTTACGACGGACCTAGTGTAAACGCAGCCTTACATCACTAAATTTTAGCCATTTTATATATGTTACAGATGCAGATGTTTCCAAAAGTGGGCATGCAAATTTCTGTACTAAGCGCATGGTGGGCGCGCAATTTCAAAAGCTGTTTTCCCAGATTTTCAATCTTATACCGAATTTTGATAACCATTTTCCAGATTCTTTTGGTATCCATAAAAACCTTAATGTGTTGTCTCTGAAATCGTCTAAATTCACCAATAATCGACAAATTGTTAACTAAACGAGGCGTTCATACGAGCTCAATGTATTGGTGCAAACTTAATGTAATGATTTAGGATAGTTTGTTTCTGCCAATGTGCAATCATAGAGCTGAAAAAATAGAAGCCGGAGGCCATCAAAATTTGACGGATCCCAAGTTGAAGCAAAATCAAGTAGGTAGGTAAAATCACGCACATAGAACCTTGAAAATTTCACAAAATATAAGGCCTTGTCAGAAAATTGTTTTAACCATTTTTTGGAAAAAGTGCGAAAATTTACTATTTAAGCTTGCAACTGTTCAAAAGTTACGTACAAACAGCCTTGCCAAAAAACACACAAGTTTTAAAACGCCAAAAATTCACTACCAGAAATTCCGGAACTTCCCCTAAAGGTTCTACCAGAGCAGGGGGCTGTGTTTTCAAGGTAAAAACACAATTTTCCAGATATTGAGCTATTTTTGACGAATTCCAAGATTTTAACGGACTTCTTTGATTTCCCCGTACGCGAACACCTTGTCCACATCCACGGATGTGGAAGATTTACAAATGCTCGTTTCCAAGTTTTTGAACTTGTTCGTTATGAATTCACATGTTTCAATGCACGGGACAAAATGTATATATTTCAACTTTTTATAAAGAATATTACTAGTCAGAACATTTTTCACAAATATACAGAACTACTATACAGCTTCTTCCGTGGAAGAAGGACGAGAGATTGGTGGTGAGATGCATAACTGAAGCCACTGCTGCATGTTGAAAGCCAATTAGGGCTATAGTCATCGTACATTAGCAACCCTAAGCATTAGACACACATTTAGCAGTGTGTAACAATTATTACACGTATTTGCAGTGTATAATGTGAATGTCAACAAAATGTGAGGGCCTGTCGTGCTATAAGGTCAACCTCCTACAGTGGCGTGTTAATGATATACGCCACCCACTCATAGACAGGTGTTCGAATACGAGCTCGAAATTACATATGTCAGATGAAATTGATAATAGTTTCAAATTCAAAGTGAAAAAATCACCAATGGAAAGAACTGCGAAACACTCACCACTTCTCAGTTAGTAATAGCAGACTTAGTTTGGAATGTTATGTTGGAACAAATATGACAAATGCATATACCTGAGCCTGGGCAACCAAGCATTACAACAGCAGTTATAATAAAAAGATTGTAAGCGCAGCGACACAAAGAAGCTAGACGCTTTTTCGTATTATATATAATCCTAAGAGAAACATTCAATAATTAAGGGTCTTTAACATTAAGCTCTTAAACTGATGCGAGAGGTCAGACGTATGTTTGTATTAAATCACATGATAAACTTTCAATTTTGAAAGCCCCCAAAATCACCCTCCAATTTGTACTAAATCCAGCCACAACGCATAATTATAAGTGTAACACGGGGACTCGAGCATTATGCAAAAATTTTCGGCTCTCTTTCGTTACAGAGTCAAAAACTAATAAAAAATGGAAAAATGACTGTTTTGAAATAATTTTGATATTTTCATGTTCATCTCAATGCGCAGATCAGAAAATAATTTTTTCGAAAAACAAATTTTTCGATTTTTTCATTTTTAATCCTACATCATACATCGACAATCTTTTCAAAATATAGACAAGCGGCATACCGTTCGAAGCGGCTTGATGAGACAAACATAATGGTGCAATTTTTTCACGATCAACTTACCCTATAAAAATACCGTCATTACAACTGTATATTTCAGGGATCTCTTTAATTATATGTCCAAGCAATGTTTTACTTTAAAACTTTCAGGGGGACTACCGCCCCTGGATTCACGCTTTTCTATGAGGAAACTTAACAGGATGAGGAACTGTACGCACATGAGACATACTCGTCCTGGTGCATATGCAATGCACAGAGCTGTACTAGACGGTAGTGTAGGCGGCTGCGCTACTTCCAAATTTGAACCAAATCGTAAAACCACACCTTAACGAAGGTTCAGTCTCTCTTACAACTACTAAAAATCTAAGCATGGCGGCTGAACCGAAGTATAAATCTTGGCTGGACCCTGCGTGGTCGTCAACAATTACATTTTATATTGTTATAAATATTTATCGATTTGTATTTGGTTTGGGCGGGCAAATAAGCATTTAAACGGCCGCGTCACTGGATCAAAGCTATATAGCGTTACATTGAGGACGCAAATAAACAAATACAGACGAAGAAAAAAGTAGATAAATGCAGCCGCGTTGCGCAGTGTTAGAACACTTGTCTCGAAATATTAAAACCGTTAGTTTGTGAAACCGTTATATTTGAAGTTTCTAATTGGTGTCGGGCAGGGGTCCTGTGGTTGCCCTGCAACCACAGTTCCCCCGCCCTCGATTGCCGCGTGCTCTGTTTATGTCCTCCCGTGGCCTCTAATGCTTGCAAACCCGCTTTTATGCGACATTACCGTCGCTTTGTGCCTGTTTGAGTTAAGTCGATTTTAGTAGTTTATGAATGTGCCGTTATTTTGCCTTATATTTATTCTGGGCATTTTTGCTACCCCAATCCAAAACCTATATAACAGCAATAGCGCTCTAAAAATCTACGGGACCAAAGTTGCACAATTTGCAACACAAAACACGTAATCCTTGCAAACTACCGTTTTCGAGGCCCAACCCCTTGAGTAATTTCCGGCTAATACGCAAACCCAAGCCGTAATTCTTGGCTATAGCTACCGTTTTTAGTGCTAATTCCGTACATTTTCGGCTAACACACAATTTATACACTAGTGTAGAAATGTGTGATGAGCAGAATGTACGAATCGGAATAACACTAGCTAAGCCGGTAGAATGATTATTTAGCCCAGAAAAACTCAAGGGGTAGCTCGAAAAATTGGCAGAAACAAGTTGGGGAATTTTGGGGAGATTTTTGGTAAATTTAAAGGTTTTGAATAGGAAAATGGAATGCGCGAGCAAAAATACCAGAATATAAGAAATAACGAATACAGGCACAATATAAGGCAAAATAACGGCACATTCATAAACTACTAAAATCGACTTAACTCAAACAGGCACAAAGCGACGGTAATGTCGCATAAAAGCGGGTTTGCAAAGATTAGAGGCCACGGGAGGACATAAACAGAGCACGCGGCAATCGAGGGGCGGGGGAACTGTGGTTGCAGGGCA
>JASANG010000313.1:0-49050 GCA_030248215.1 Enoplolaimus lenunculus
TGTTACAGTACGCAGACGACGCATCGTCTGTTACAGTACGCAGGCGACGCATCGCCTGTTACAGTACGCAGACGACCCATCGCCTGCTACAATACGCAGGCGACGCATCGTCTGTTACAGTACGCAGGCGATGCATCGTCTGTTACAGTACGCAGGCGAGGCATCGTCCGTTTTAACAGAAGCGGCGCGAACATTGATAGAGCGGAAAAAGATAGATATTCTTCGCATAGAATTCCTTTATTGCCATTGATAACCTTGTCGGCCAAGGTGGGCCAAGGAAAAGGACGGTATTGAGCTCGGAACTTTCGAATCCAAATACTCACGTTTGCTCCAGGGGTCTCCTGGTTTTCCCATATCTTCGTGTTTACCCTGAAATAATAAAATTGATGGCTTGTGCTTGCGCCGAACATCCTCTTGTGATATTTGGTAAATACACTTGTTCCATATTACAGGAATATGTGCATAAATCGTGTCACAGCTTTGGCGCAACGACCAATGTGAAGATCATGGGCGGAACGTTTTTTCGTAAATAACTTATTCTCTATCTTTAGTTGATTAATCAACTCATCGGTACGTTATAGCGTAAACAAATATCAAATATTTTTTAAAATTCAAATTTTTTTAACTTTCGCTAATTTTTTACCATTTAAAGCAGGCTGTAAGGGGTCATATTTACCTTGAGGGTTAAAGTTCCATACCATATTTCTCGGTTGTCTTTGTGGTTAACCGATTTGAGCTCCAGGGTAAGTTCATCAAAGACCGCAGCTCCAAGGGAGAGAAACGAGGAAGGTGCCACAAATTTGAAGCCTTTCGCACTTTTACCTTACCGGATGAATTTTGGCAACCTTAAAACTATTTCAGATTTTAGTAAACTTTTCCTGTACCCCCTCTAGAAATTTTTTCTCATCTTTTGCTCTGTCCCTTAGCCACCCTTGGTCCGTATTCTTAAATGTGTGTAGCACCTATCGCCAGTTGATGATAGGTCTTGTTACTTTTGAACCAAGGAATGCTGTGAGGCACAAAATTCAGCACTATTTTTCGTATATGGTTCGCTCTACTTGTGTACCAATTTTGAGTTCAACAACTGCAATTGTTAGTGAGTTTGAAAACCTATTACTAACTGATGATAGTTGCTATATGCTAATATGGGAGTTTGACGAACTACGCTTTGTACTAAAATATCTTCAGGATTGGTATACAAGGATTTTGGATAACTTATCAAGCTAGTCTCTTTACTTTGCTAGCAGTCAAAATTTTTCTAGGGTAAACCGCTGGTGCACTCTGACTACGGGCTCAGCATTTTATTAGCATTTTCTGGCCTCGAGGCTGTGTTTATCGTTGCAATACCTTTGATTTCACACCGATCATTTCACAATTGCAGCCGTATTCCCCGTCCCTCGCGGCTGCAAATATGTGCAACTCAGCGACGATGTTTGCTTGCATATTTATGCAGTTTCTGGTGCATTTTGACTGCAAATTGTTATTTGTGCGAGTGTGCGCAATTGCAATTTGATTTTTGTTGATGTTTTTCGTCAACGGGTTTGCATTTATATAAACATATCTACAGATATAGACATATATGTATATGTATGTATATATAAATAAATATATATGTATGTATATATTATTATGTGTAATATATACATATACATATGTGAGCACAAAATGAATTTCTTGCTGTTTGAGCCGGATTTTTGGTTTGTTTGGGAGTCCTTTATAGGCACCATGGGCCCATGTGTAGACTAGGGCCGGATCGTTTTTCGGCGGAGCTGTACTAGAGTCAGTTTAAGCTTTAGACATTTTATACTTAGCTTAGGTTAGGCTTAGGCTTAGGCTTAGGCTTAGGAATATGCCTACGCTACTGTAATGGCCGTGTTCTATACGGTCCGCACCGTAGAACCTTTTAGCGGATTTCGGTTTCGGGTTACTGCAGTTGGCATTGTGGCAACAGATTCCAGTTTCGGCAAAATTCCTGAAATATTTTATTAAGTTTAAATTTCAATTCACAGACTAAGTATTTTTTTGGGTTTGTCTTTAGTTTTTTTAAGCTTTCTCGCCCCAGGCTTATTCTTAGGCACCACGCTTAAGCTAAGGTTTAGATTTTTGGCAAATAATTACTCAAACCGAAACCTTACAACTTTGCCTAAACCTGAACCTATTAAGCTGTGTAATCTTGAAGAAAGGGCACGAGTTGGTTTGTTTTTGCTCATTAATGTGGCCAATGTTTACTTTTTGGGGCGTAATAGTAGATTAAGCGTATTCCTAAGCCTAAGACTAAGCCTAAGCCTAAACATAAGCAAAAAACGTAATCTAGAATCTAAACCTACTGTTTTTTAAACCCATCAGAAACCTGGACGCCCCTTAAAAGTAACATGGGCCGTTAATCTTATAGCCATTTTATGTCTTCTACATGCTGTTGATAATAATACGGCTTGCGCTTATGAATCGCAATCTTTTTTCTAAGAACCAGCATTTAGTTATTGCTCTCAGTCCCGCCATCCGCCAGACCGGTACACCAATGTCTACAACACTGTAAATTCCAGTGAGTTGATTTTCACTCGTAATGAGAAGAATTCAAACAAAAATTTGAGGTCTGAATTAGAACATTCAGAAGTCAACCGGGACGCCAATGTCTACACTGTAAATTGCAGTGAGTTGATTTTAACTCAGAATGAGTAGAATTCACTCAGAAATTTGAGCTCTGAATTAGAACACTCCGAAGTCAGATTTCCGACTTAATTCAACTCATTCTGATTTTAATTAGCCAGCTCAACCATAGTTAACTCAATTCAGAGTGAGATTCAACTCAACTCAGTTTCAGTTAATGCTCGATTTTTAAGAAATATCAAACTCGCGATCTGAGTTGATTACTCAAATCATTGGAATTTACACTGAAGGCAAATATATTCAGTTTAATAGCGTCGCCGTTGTTTCGACAATAATTTTTGAAAATAATTTATTCTGAGTTCACGGAATTTCTAGTTCCAATTTCGAACCGTTTTTGATTTTAACAGTTTTTTAGGGCTGGCTGGGGCCATTTTTCAACGTCTACAAACAAACCAAATTGAGGGGGGGGGGGGGCTGGTGTACATAGCAGCGCCCCCCGTTATACACTGTAAATATCAGTGAGTTAATTTTAACTCAGAGTGAGTTGAATCACTCAGTCTGAGTTAGGACTGTCAGAACTCAGAATTATGAGTTGATTCAATTCACTCTGAGTTAATTAATCAACTCACCCAGAGTCACCTCAACTCAGAGTGGTAATTAGCGCAACACAGAGTGAGTTAAAGTTTACTGTTATTAACTCAGAAATAACCAACTCGCTAGTTGAATTGATTAATCAGCTCATTCAAATTTACACTGTAGAGAATACAGTTATCATAGAAGTTTGGCTGCAAAAACATGCGTCTGTCTTCTCGTTCGCTTCGCTAACGAAACGTCATTCAGCTGGTGCAAATATGGCAAAGGCTTTCAACCAGTTATGACCATTCTATACTACGAAGCTTTTTTTAATATGAAAGAACCCAAAGTTTAATTTTAGGTGCGTGCGAGTAGTCCTTTTAATACGACATCACTACTACTGGCCAATTTACATCTCTCTATTTATTAGTGATGGGCATCGGATATTTTTTCATATCCGGATATCCGGCAATTCTTGCCGGATATTTACCTGGATATCCGGATACACGTTTCATTTCGGATACATATCCGGATATTTTTTATATCCGGATATCCGGATATCCGGATATGCGGTGCCCATCTATACTATTTATCTATTGATGCTATTTGAACAGGAACGCCTCACATACTGAATTAGACAGCATTTCAGTTTTTGATTCCAAAGTTGGGTCAATGTTAATACTTTTAGGGGCGAAGTCTAAGCCGAAGCCTAAGCGTTGCAAAAATGTGTTCCTAAGCCTAAGCCTACACGTAAGCAAAAAATGTAATATAAACCTACACTTTTATAGACCCACCAGATACCTGGACGCCCCTTAAAGTAACATGGGCACAAAGTTGTATAACGCGGCTGATGCACGTTTAAGGCAAAAAAGTAAGCTTACATGAGCCTTAATATAAGAACAAGTAGGATTGCAAATGTAGCATCCATGAGAACAAGGATTGTAGTTTTCAAACATCCGTTATATTTCCCATGCGTTTTTGCTACAATAAACGTATACTAACGTGTGAAAATTTACTGTTATCGACTTTATATTTCAGAAATGCAACAAGTAACGTTGAAATGTTACAAAATTAAGTATTAATTTTACTTAAATTATATAAACTTAACTTAAAATTTTTTAAGAAACTCTTGTATTTTATTGTGTTTTACATTTTTCAAAAATTCAAATTTGCTTAAACCGATGACATCAAAGGTTCCGATAACGGAATTTTGCCCATTCGACGCTTCGATAAAACAACTTCATCATGAGGCTAAATTCGCCGGCTCGCTGGATAAATACAAACCACGGGGGACACGAAAAGATACCCCCTCAAACGAATGTGGCCATCATGTCCAAGAAGACCCTATACCCCGTATGCCTAGAAATAAGCTAGAAGCAGCAATATTTGCAGAACAAGAAGAGTCTACTCCTGTTGCCCGGTATCGCGACATTGACGACTATGTAAGCCCTGCCCTTCATACAGGAGTCCGCTACAAACTGGGCAACATTAACGAAGCCGAAATCGCCGAAGAAGAATGGCAACTGCCGCCGTTGGAAGATAAATACCGGAGTCGAAAATCAAAACCAGGCGCCGCCGCTTCAAACCGGCTCGCGGCACCTTTGATCCCAAATTTTCCCACGCTCGCCGATCCTGCTGAGTTGCCTGAGCATGAAATCGAAACGAGCGTGGGAAAATCGTATGTTGCGCTATCGAAAGAGCTACATCCACTACCGACGGTAGGCAGAGCTCATTTTGCCAGCCAGGCCGAGTATTACGAACTCCGCGACAAAGCGAGGGGGTTACAGTTGGCTCAAGCGGGCAAAATTGATCGTCAAACGTATGACAAGTTCTATGATAGGCCCCCAAAGGGTCAACAGGATAATATTTTATGGCCATGGAGCAAATATTATCAGTGGAGTGCACGTCGAAAACCGATTAATTTGCATAAAAACTCCGGTACATCAAGTTTTGACTAAAGGGGCTGAAAGAACAAAGGCTAACCGAATCTTGGGCCTTTGTTACAAATGGGACAATACCAAATATGCCAATCTGATTCGGAGCCGCCACTGTAAATTCCACTGAGTTGATTTTATCTCAGAATCAGTTGAATGCACTCTGAAGTCTGTGCTCAGAATTAGGTCTTTTAGAACTCAGAATTATGAATGGTTTGAACTCATCCTGAGTTAGTCAACTCATCCGGAATTGAATCAGCTCAGGGTGCGTTAATACCTACTGTTATTAACGCAGAAATAACCAAAAATCACTAATTTTCTGTCTGAGTTTATTGATCAACTCGTTGGAATTTACAGTGCGCATTCTCAAATGAGTGTAGGACCTGTTATATAGTTACATGTTGAATTTACTAGCGGCGGAAGTACATTTGTTTGAAAACTTATACTAAACTGAGGATAGCTGCTACACACATTTCAGAAAACAGACACCAATTTTTATGTGCTTTAAGCAAAGCTCACAATCATGAATCCGTATTTTCAACTGGGGCCCATATGCTAAAATATGTATAGCAACTTCATCAGTCAGTAATAAGTTTTCTAACTCATTAACTGTTGCAGTTGTTGAACTCAAAGTTGATACAGACGTAGAGCAAATCAAATACGAAAAATGTGCCAAATATTGAGCATCAGCATATACTTGTTCAAAAGTTACAAGTCCTATCATCAACTGGTAATAAATGCTGCACACATTTAAGAATACAGGCCTAGCGTAGCACATTTCGCCAGTTTTGGTACATTCTGAAGCAAGACAACTGCAAAAGTCGGTCTGAAATTCGACACAGGGGCATAGGATATGTTGAATGTTATAAATCTGCTAATTTTAGTTCTTGTAATTTATTGGTTCAAAACTTTTAGACCCATGTAACGATCAAAAAAACTTTCATGACCTGTCATCAAACTGATGATTGGTGCTTTACGCATGTGACATTATGGGCTAATTTATCGGTCACGGCCGTAACAGTAGTACAACTGTATTACTGAGCCTAAGCCTAAGTCTAAGCGTTGAGCCTAAGCCTAAGTCTAAGCGTAAGTATGAGGTTATGCCGAAGTCTAAACTTAAGCAACAAATTAATCTAAAGCTTAAGCTTACTCTATTGCAGTCTCGCTGAAAAATGATCCACCCTTGATGTTTACATGGGCCGCCAACGCTGTGTACGGGGTAAGTAATATATTTCCGGTTCAGAGTTGCAGTGGAAAATAGATTAAAAACATATCAACATAAATAGATTATATACCTGTCAACCAGGGTGCCAACCGGAGGTGAAAAATGCCAAAACCGGAGGTGTACAAAATTTGCCGGAGCCGGAGCCGGAGGTTATGCGAAATTAACTTGTTAAAATGATGTTTAATTTGCTAATTTTAGCAAATATTTGTAAGATGTCCTTCAATTTTTGCTAGGTTTTGCGCTTATTTGTTACAAAATCTCGGTAATTTTTTTTGGTAAAAATTGTACTAAAAATTAAAACAAAACTGACAAAACAACGAAATTGTGTAAAATTATACAAAATTTAAATGCCGAAATTGCCGAAACTTCAGTTAGAAATTCTACCGGAGCCAGAGGCAAACCTTCGATTGTACCCTGATGTCAAGGTAACGTTCAGTTTGAAATTGATTTTTGAATCGAAGACAATTTAAAACATTTTATTTTGAGTTGTATTTTTGTCTTTTGGGTTTATTTTTTTTATGTTTTTTGTTTTCATTGAAATGGAATAAAACGCGAGAGTCATTACCTTCTACAGCATTAGCGAATTTTATATTTTGCAGTCTCATCTAAAACCGTCCTGAACGTGATTAATGTATACAACAGGGCCGTAACAGTAGTATAAGTATATTCCTAAGCCTAAGTATTGCAGTCCCGTATTTGTGATGTACGTGACGCAAAAAAAATTTTGAGACAAGTTTTTACTTTTTGAATGGTCCATGTTATCTTGAGGGGCGAACCATTTTTTGTCGCGAGACTTAAGTATATTTTTTGCTTGGGTTTAGGCTAAAGTTTACGCTTAATTATAGGCTTACCGTAAAGCTGAGTCTTAGGTTTAGGAATATGCTTATACTACTGTTACGCTCTTGAAAGTAACATTGACGTTTTGAACATTCGCAAATATGATTATATTAGTGATGTTGTTAATACGCGAAACAAAATCCTTTCGCAAAGACAACCAATTCAAGAATCAGCCTACTTCAATGTCGCACAAAAACGTTCCGCCCCTGATCTTTACATGAGCCAAACTTACAATAGATTAATGAAAAATAATTTTTTACTTACACTTGTGTCAGCGAAATCACCAGAAGCTAAAAATAAATTTTTAAAATATTTTAATTGGCTTTATCATACATAAAGCAGACCAATGTAGAGAACAGGGGCAAAACAGTATTATTAGCATATTCCTCTGTCTAAACCTAATCCTAAGCCTAAAGCTTAAGCCAAGCAAAAAAATTAATCTAAAGCTTAAGCTTACTCTATTGCAGTCCAACAGAAAAACGTTCCGCTCCTGATCTTTACATGGGCCGATAAGCATATAAAAGCTATAGCAGGCTACTCAGATCTACATAATATGCTATTTTTGTAACTAAAGAATTTCTGAAACTTTAACCAAACGAGAAATTTGTGAACCAAAATCAATTTTTGAAATAGATATTTATCAACTTACCAATTATCAAAAATAGCCAAAATCCTGTAATTAATAGTGGAACTAAATGCATAGTAAGAAATTTAATAGTTATATATAAGCTAAAGTTATATATACGCTAAGATAATTTTAGCGCCGTTCGGTGCCGTCTGTCGCCGTCCGTCGAGCAAGCTTAATTGCCGCTTACCGTCGCATATAAGTACTTGCTAGTAAAAAAAATTTTTCACTTGCGTCGACGGACGGCGCTGAGCGACAACTGAAGCGATATCTTAACGATAGTTCAATTTGGAACAGTGAGTAAGGTTCAAACATGAATACGAATTATTATTTATTGAAATGTTTGTCAGATTGAGTATCTGCCACATTGTCTTTTAGATCGAATTCGAATCGAGAGGCGGATCCAAATATTGGCCCATGTTACTTTTAGGGCCGTTCCGGTTTCTGGTGGGTCTGTAAAAGAGTAGGCTTACATTCAAGACTACAGTTTATTTTGCTTAAACTTAGGCTTTGGCTTAGGCAAAGAAATACGCTTTTGCAACGCTTAGGCTTTAGCTTAGGCTTAGAAATACGCTTAATCTACTGTTTCGGCCCTAAAAATAACATTGGTCCAGGAATTTGTGGCCGGCAAGCTACGCGTTAACTCAGAAGTGAAATGAGTAAGAAGCTTACTTTAAAAATACATTTTGGCACAAAATTTTGATTCTGAACCCATTTGGAGAGACCAGGCCCGGATGGAATTCCTTGGATCCGCCAGCCCATATGAAAAGATCACGGGTGGAACGTTTGTCTACGGGACTGCAATAGAATAAACTTAAGTTTTAGACAAATTTTTTGTTTATGCTTAGGCTTAGGTATAAGCCCATTTTATGTTTAGGCTTAGGAATGCGTATTCTATTGCAACGACCCTGTTTTGTACATTGGTCGATCCGCCAGGAGCCTTGATCAATTCGTTATTAGCTGTCATTCTAAAAACGGCAATCGTCCCACTAAAGCGGTTTTAAGAAATTATCAAAATTTCTACGCGAATGTAGACTTCAGACCAACATTCCCCCTGTGAGAAGTTCGAGATTTATTTAAGTCAATAGAACAGGGGTGGAACAGTATTATAAGCATATTCCTACAATATGCCTAAGCCTAAGCGTAATAATGAGCATATTCCTAATCCTCAGCCTAAACCTAAGCCTAAAAATTAGTTTAAAGCTTAAGCTTTGCTTTTATTGTCCCACAGAAAAACATTCCGCCCTTGATCTTCGCATGGACTGTGATTTATAAGGTGTGGTTTTAGGATTTGGTTTTAGTTTGTATTTTAGTTTTTAGTTCGAAATATGGTTTGACAGTGGCACAGCTACCTACAACCCCCCTTGCCGTCCGCAATAAGCTTACTGATGCTCAGGGTGCTACCAGACGTAAAAACTACCGGAACCGGATGTGGATTTTACACCGGAGCCGGAAACAGATATCCGGTTGTGTCCTGTTAATGGTCAACCCCCAAAAAATGTCGTTAAACCGACACGAATAAATGCCGGGAAACACAGTCTTAATACTGTCTTCGACGAATCAACTCAGTCAGAAATGTTTATACCAATGCCTCCGGCGGGTTGAGAGCCGCAAAAAACAACGGATTCAGACAAAACAACTGAAATTATTTTTGTTATTTTTCTTTTTTTATACTATTTTATAATTATTTTTTTGTTTATTATTGCATTTTTGCTAACTGCAGATCATGCTGAATGCATTGCAATTTTATTAGGTGTTCTAGCATGTACCCGTGTTATATATACGGTGGTGCAATACGTTTGATGATGTCAAGAGCCGTTCGGCACCGTACGGCAACGCACGATTATTGCCGTATGCGACAACATATACTGCAAAAAATGGTGAGTCAAATTGACTCTTTCCGAAACGGGTTCTAAGGGACAACTCAAACATGAGTTAAATTCGACTCTGCCAGTGTCAAACGTGCGACTCAGTAAGTTGAATTTGACTCTGACAGAGTCGAAGTTGACTCCGTTTGTGTACTCCCGTAGAGCCTACTTCGGAGAGAGTCAATTTGAATCACCATTTTTGCAGTGTATCCATTTGTAAACCAAAAATGTTTTGACGTACGGCGTTCGACAAGTATAGCACCACCAATATTCTCAAATGTGTTCAGCACCTATCATCAGTTAAAGGCAATTTAGCTTATTGCGACAGCTGCCAAAATTAAAATTTGACGCAAACATAGCGCAAACTACAGACAGTAATTGAAATTTTTTTCCATCTACGACCAACTGTGCGTTGTATTTAGACGTCCTTGATTCCCCAGCTAGCAGGGTACAACCGAAGGTCTGCCTCCTGCTCCGGCTCCGGCGGAAAATTGGCCTCCGGCTCCGGTAAAAGTTTTGCCGGAGGTTCCGGCAAATTCGGTAGTAAAATTTTTTGCAGAATTTAGCAAAATTTATCTGTTTTAAGTGTGTTTCACTTTAATTTTGTCACAATTCTCAGAAGAGAATTTCGAAATTTTCCAGAAAATTAACGTAAAACCAAATAACTTAACAACATATTGCAGATATTGGCTAAAATTAACCAATTAAGCATCATTTTTACTACATAATTTCGCCTCGCCTCCGGCTCCGGCGCCGGCAAATATCGTTGACCTCCGGCTCCGGTATTTTTAACCTCCGGTTGCACCCTGGTAGCTAGCAAACGCAAGCAGAAATTTCCAGTGAACGAGTAAGAATGTTTTTGATTGAGCAAGGAAAATTTTCATAGAATTCTGTAAATGGTGTCAGACAGATTTTTCTGCCAGGGTGGCTAAAGTGGTCAGTAAACGAAGCGGTGTCCACCGCCCCTCCCTTAGCGCCGTGGAGTTCAGGTCCGTCCTAGGGGCGAAAGTTACACGGGTTTATGGATTATCGCGCACTGGTGATAGGTGCTATACACATTTGCAAATACGGCCAGCCGTCATAGAAAGAGGTTTTGGTTGGTTTGGCCAGGGTCATATCTATGACGTAACTAATTTGGCCCCATGTAAAAGATCATAGGCGGACCGTTTTTCTGTGGGACTGCAATAGAATAAGCTTAAGCTTTAGACAAATTTTTCTTTACTTGACTTAGGCTTAAGCTTAGGCTTAGGTTTAGGAATATGCTCATTCTTTCGCTTAGGCTTAGGCTTAGGCTTAGGAATATGCTTATAATACTGTTCCACCCCTGTTCTTTACATTGGCCCTTATTTGCGCGGAAGTCAACACGTGTCAACTAAGCACTTTGAAAAAAATATATAAATGCGCACAAGGCGTCGCTAACGAGCCATGACCTGCACGACTGTGGTGTGCATCCACCGGATATTGGCTGAAAATTTAGCAATAGAAATCGCTCATTTTGAAGCTCACAATGTGTTTTCGAATCAAATCCACGGAAAATATTGCTAGGTTACAACGCAAATTCTCAAAAATTGCACCGTCAAACGCTATTGATCAATCTTCAAATAAACTTTGCTAAAACTATACGTTAAAATAGTACGTAAAACACAAAAAGTATTCATTTCCGCTAGAAAATTGTCAATCCGCCGCTGCTGTACGCAGCCTTGTCGATAGAGATTGCGACCGAATTTGGGTTCGGTATGCGGAACCGGATATAGCGGAGAAAATCGACTTCCAACTCCGCGTTCGATAGAATTTCTGTCAGAGGTTCCGGCAATTTTGGTAGTGAAATTTTGCATAGTTTTACAAAATTTGTTTATGTGGTGCGTTTCATTTTCAGTTTTGGCAAATTTCAGGGTGCAACCGGAATTCCGGTTCCGGTTCTGGTTGCAAAAAAGAAAATTAATATGACTTTTTCGGTGGTATGTATTTTTCGTTTTCCGGTTCCGGTTCCGTTTCTGGTAATTTTTTAAATTCCGGTTTCGGTTTCGGTTCCGGTAAATATTGTACTTCCGGTTGCACACAACCAAACCTGAATATTTGGCGAGTGAGCGTAAAGAAACGAGAAATTTTTTTACCTCTACGCTATATTCGGCCTACGCAAAGATCAGCGTCATGCCGTTCTTCTCCGGGACTGCAGTAGAGTAAAAGTTCAAAGGTTAGACTTAGATATCGGCATATCCTCAAGCTTAGGCGGCCAATGTGAAGAACAGTGGCGGAACATTATTATAAGCATATTCCTTAGCCTAAACGTAAGCTTAAACCTACGCGTAATAATGAGCATATTCGTAAGCCTAAGCCTAAGCCTAAGCCAAGCAAAAGAAATTAGTCTAAACCTTTAAGCTAACTCAATTCTAGTCCCACAGAAAATAGTTCCGACCCTGATCGTTCCACGGGCCAGGCTTAGACTACGGGCGGCATCCGGTGAATTATTGATCGGCTTTCTATAAGCGGCTGCGTTAAGTTAAAATTAATTTTAACTTTTAATTTACCATAAACTACACAGAAATGATTTTATTCGTCACAACAAAACTCAGGCAGTTACAGGCTATAAAAATTGCAAACTTACACTACAAATAATACATAAAAGTGGCTGTGAATAAAGACCTAAGATACATTAAGGATTTCCAGTACTCCCAACACAGCAGTAGTACATAGAACAAGCGATCATTTGCGCCGGGATTCCTTGACTGGTACACTGTAAATTGCAGTGAGTTGATTTTAACTCAGAATCAGTTTAATCACTAAGTCTGTGTTAGGACTATCAGAACTCAGAATTGTAAGTTGATTCAACTTAACGTGAGTTAATTGATCAATTTACCACGAACTCAATGAAGTGGGAATGAAAATCAACTCAACTCACAGTGAGTTAATGCTTATTGTTGTTAACTCAGAAAAAATTAACTCGCTAGCTGAGTTGATTATTCAGCTCATTGGAATTTATAGTGTAGGGTAAAGCCGAGCAGTGGAGAGCCCGAACTCGTGTACTTGCCCGTAGCCACTACACTGTAAATTCTGGTGAGTTGATTATTCAATTCAGACAGCGAAGTAGTCATCTCTGGTTTACTTCTGAGTTAAAATTAGTAAACATTTACTCGCTCTGTGTTGTTTAATTCCGGATGAGTTGGTTCAATAACTTAGAATGAGTTCATTCAATTCGGAATTCTGAGTTCTGAACGATCTAATTCAGAGCTCAAATTTCTGAGTGAATTCAAGTCATTCTGTGTTAAAATCAACTCACTGGAATTTATAGTGTAGAAAACAGTCATACTTGCTTGTAAATCATCCCAAAAGCCTTGCATGTGTTTCGTGAAAAATTTCACCCCCCCCCAAGCAAGGGTTAGCTATGCTACGGGCTTATTCGTGCCTTAGAATTTTTAACCAGGCACAAACAAAATGCTTTGACATAAATTAAAGTAACTGTACTGGTGTTGGTACTTAAGGGTTAATTTAAATTTAAAATTCGGCGTGTGAAAAATACGTTTCGGCCACTTAAAGTAAACTTGTTGATTCTATGAAATTTTCTAAAATGTTTCAAAAAATCGAACAAAGTATTACTATAATTCAACAGTCGCAGTGATACTAGTGTGAGCACTGTCTCGATAGGTGGGAAATCTTATTTCGGGCTCATGTAAAGCTCAGGGGCGGAACGTGTTTTCTGTGGGACTGCAATAGAGTAAGCTTAAGCTTTAGACTATTTTTTGCATGGATTAGGCTTAAGCTTAGGCTTAGGCTTAGGAATAAACCCATTCTTACGCTTAGACTTAGGCTAAGGCTTAGGAATAAACTCCATCTTACGCTTAGACTTAGGCTTAGGCTTAGGAATAAACTCATTCTTACGCTTAGACTTAGGCTTAGGCTTAGGAATATGCTTATAATACTGTTCCGCCCTTGTTGTTTACATTGGACGTATTCCGGATACGCAAATAGTTGTGAGAACAGAACAGAGTCACCAGGTTTCTACTGTCAAAATATCTGAATTAAATGGTGAACATCCGGTTCCGGTTAACCATAAACTGCGTAATTTACTGCGTATAAAGAATCTGCAGCTAAAATTTGACGATAATTCAATGAAGTATTCAGGATTTGCTGGCGAAAAAGAATAACTTCTGTACGATGAAATTTACAGTTTTAAAGCGAGTTTTTAACAAATTTTTCAATAAAATTGATCAAATCCACCCAAAGACGCCAAATCTTTAAATTCGTTTAACTCGGTCTCTTTTTCAAATATTTGGCTGGAAAACACATTGTCAGCATCCGGCAAACCGGTTATACCACAAATATATTCAGCCACAGAAAGTCCGGCGGAAGCATTCATCGCTCCATCCAGTGGATCCGCTACTGAGTTACTCAAATAAGAGAGAAATAGTAATAAGAATTCGAGGCATCTATTTTGACTCTGAATTTAGCAGAAGTTGATGTATTTAACCCCTGAATTGACCCCTGCCTAAATGTACCTTCAACGTTTTTGAACCGGAACCGGCTGGAAGTCCCAACTATTCAGTCGTGTAGCTGTACCCAATTGACTAATAGACGCAGGAAAGCAATATGTTAATCAAAACGTATTAAATCCGCCAACTGAGACACAACAAATAGGAAAAACATTAAAAAACTACACACACAAATACAGCGCAATACAAAAATGTATAGACTGGATCCAGAACCCTAAACGTGAATCTAAGCCTAATCCTACACTGTAAATGCCAATGATTTGATTAATCAATTCAGCTAGCAAGTTGGTTTATTTCTGAATTAATATCAGTCAACATTAACTCACTCTGAGTTGAATTGATTATCACTCTGAGTTGAGTTGACTCTGGGTGAGTTTATTAATTAACTTAGAATAAATTTAATCAACTCAAACAGTTCTAATAGTCGTAACTCAGACTGAGTGATTCAACTGATTCTGAGTTAAAATCAACTCATTGAAATTTACACAGTAAGCCTAAGCCTAAAACTAAGCTTAAATCTTAAAATAAGCGAAAGCTTAAACTGAATATGACTTTATTCTGGACCTGTTATCTGCATGGTCAGCGCAATGTATTTAAAATAAAAATAGGGTTACGCTATACTCGCCCCCCTCCCGCCGCCGCTCGCTGCTGCGCGGGACGCGAGTCGCCAAACAGATTTTGCTGTATTTTTGTGAGCCACGCATAGCAGCGTGCGGCGGCGAGCGACAGCGTGCGAGGGCACACGCCGGCGTCGGGCGTAGTTAAGTATAGCGCAACCCATAACGTTACAGGATACACACAATTTAAAGCAACATCGCCAGAAAAACTCCCTTAGATTTCGGCTTCGCCTTAAGAATATGCTTATACTACTGTTACGGCCTTGTTCTACACATTGGTCCATCATTGTCAAAATTAACAAATGACGTCAGAATACTTCATTTCGCCGGAAAAACGTCACCTAATGACGTTTGCGTGTAAGTGTAGCCAGCGAGAAAATTTTTTAGAATTATGGGATCCAGCAGATTATGTTCTAACGCCGGTTTTGGTTCTCTTGAGAAGTCTCAGGGCAGGGGGCCGTATTCGTCCACCCCCTTGTCTATGCTGCTGGATATTGAGTCTTATTTGCAATACCTAAATGGTGATAGGCCTACCCAGTACTTAATATCCATATTTGTCAGAGGCTCTGGTCAATGTAAAGAACAGGGGCAGAACAGTATTATAAACATATTCCTAAGCCTAAGTCTAAGCCTAAGCCTAAACCTAAGCGTAAGAATGAACATATTGCTAAGCCTAAGTCTAAGCCTAAGCCTAAACCTAAGTGTAAGAGTGAACATATTCCTAAGCCTAAGTCTAAGCCTAAGCATAAGCCAAGCAAAAAAAATACTCCAAAGCTTAAGCTTACTCTTTTCTAGACCCACAGAAAAACTTTCCGCCCCTGATCTTTACATGGGCCAAGGCTCTGAACAACGCGTCGAACATTCGTTTCGGCTTAGGTTTAAACATGGCTTCTGAATCAAGCTTAGGGGTTGATTCACGCTTAGCGTTCAGGTCATGGTCTGAAGTTGGCCAGTACATACTTTAATTAAACGAGATGTAACGTCAATAGTGTAAAACATTCATATTTAGGCAAATCAACAATACACAAAACAGGCAGCGATAATTATTATTGGGTTTACATAAGCATGACTTAAGTCGACCTTTGACTCCTGGATTCTGGATTTATGCCAAATACAATGTATAGGACACAAATTCCGCGTGATTGGCCAGGTTCACATTCATAAAATGTTCCCACAATGAAGTTCATCCTAAGCCTAAAATGCTAATTCCACAGTCCTATACAAGCGTTAGCCTTTACACGGCAAAAAAATGGTGAGTCAGATTGACTCGCTCCGAAATAGGCTCTACGGGACTATACAAACGGAGTCAAATTTGACTCCGCCAAAGTCAATCGTGCGACTCAGTGAGTCGAATTTGACTCTGGCAGAGTCGAATTTGACTCAGTTTGTGTAGCCCGGAAAAGCCTATTTCGGAAGTAGCCAATTTGACTCACCATTTTAGCAGTGTAAACTTCGATAATGACTCTTTACAAGAGAGTGCAACTGAGCACATTCTGTGTAGAATAGAATTTACTCGACACGCGTCGGGTTTTTGCCCTACCCCCCGTCATTTAGAGGGGTGTACGACCAGTGCGAACCATTGCACTTTATGTGTGCGGCGTCATACATGGTCTCGTAATAGTTTAATTGAGGGGTATTCATGTAATAGCGACCGACCCTCTAAACAAGGGGGGTGGGCCAAAAATACAACGCCCGGTGGTACATTTTGTACCATGCGGGACCCCAACAGTTGCACACTCTTGTCATTATCCACTCTTGGCTAAAGTGATATGTTTTCGAACAAGCGAACTATGGTCTGTCCATTATGGTGCAATTGCTTACTAACCAGGTTTATTGATCTTAACTTTTTATCTACGTCTTTCCAAACCTAAACCCCTTGTTCAGATTTTAGGCCCCTATTTTCACGGCCATTTGACCAGATTTTCCACGAAACTCACCGACGTACGAGGTCCGTAGCCAGAGAGGGGGGCTAAAACGACTGATATCCCTTAGAAAACGTATTGCCCACCCCCTGAAAAAGTCTTACATCACCTAGTAAGTATTGTGAAATCTCCCAACAAACCTTACGATGTCCCCTTATTCTTGCACTGCTTCGTCTTCCCTAGCATGCTGAGCTGGCCACGGTCCTGCATACGCCCCTCCTGTGCACCTACGTTGCTTGGAAACGCTACCCTGACGATCTGTTCGTCATTTCCGAGGACCCCACCAACTGTTTCCAGCGAGCGCATCACGCCACCGTGAAGACTTTAAGCTCCACAATGAATGATCCTGGCTACCCGTCAGTTTTTCCGGTGGGTTCGCACTCTTGGAACTGTGGGTAGACACCCAGCTCAGGTCTGACGTCGCATCACGCGAGTTAAAACGACTCAAATGCGAGTCTCGGAGCAGTGTAGACGCACTCCTAGGTCTAGACGCCGCCGGCGAAGGCCTGTTGGTCGACACTCCATACGAATGAGTATCGGCGTTCGTGTAGGCGTCTCGGGAGGTTTTATCTTGTGCCGCACGCCGGATAATATAAGCGAGTAGTAGAATGATTATGAGCACTAAAAATCCAAGGGCACTAAATAGAAAGCCTAAACTGACAGGGTTTAGGCAAATGTTTACATGGCTGGTGTGTAGGGACGCTTCGTGACGTTCTTCAAATATCGATCCTAAAAACGACTAAAAACCGGCAGAGGTTAATGCTTAAATGTTCGGCCAATGTGACGAACCGGGGGCGGAACAGTATTATAAGCATATTCCTAAGCAAAGCCATTCAAAAAATTAGTTTAAAGCTTAAGTTTACTCTATTGCAGTCCCACAGAAAAACGTTCCGTCCCTGATCTTTACATGGGCCAAATGTTCTGGCATGTCTAGTTTGTCAAGAGTCAAGTCAACTGTTTAAATGTTTTGTATTATCGATTTGTCTCAGCGGTTCCATGTACTGGTCAGAGACGGAACCATTATGTTGATATGTTTTAAGCTATTTTTCAATGCAACCCTGAACATTAGCAGAGATATATTACTTACCCCGAACACAGCGTTGGCGACCCATGTAAACATCAGGGGTGCATTATTTTTCAGCGAGACTGCAATAGGCTAAGCTTAAGCTTTTAGAGTAATTTTTTGTTTCGGCTTAGGTATTGGTTTTATCCGTACGCTTAGGCATGGGCTAAGGCTTAGGAATATGTTTATACTACTGTTATAGCCCTGTTCTATACATTGGCCGTCTCCGCTAAGGTTTAGTCAAGGTTAGGTGAGCAGGCTACGGGACTGTGAATATAGCTAATTAACCTTTGGAGCCAATCTTCTGTACTCCTGAACTGTTGTGCAACTGTGTACAGTTTGGGACTGGCATTTACATGAAACCATATATCGATTATCATTTCCATACACCAGGGATAATATGGATAATCCTTTATCTAAAATTTGCGAGACAAGTAAAAACACTTTCACAAGCTTTGACATAACCTCTTATATTCTAGGCTCTGAAAAACTTCGCTGGCTTACTACGACAACTTTTGTAACTTTTCGTGCCAATGTAAAGAACAGGGGCGGAACAGTGTTATAAGCATATGCCTAAGCCTAAGTCTAAGCCAAGCAAAAAATAGTCTACAGCTTATGCTTACTCAAGTTTAGTCCCACAGAAAAACGTTCCGCCCCTGATCTTTACATGGACCCCCTTTCGAAATGAAATCTTGTTTACGGCGCTGTTAATACTTGTAATCATGTGAGACATACTTGTCTGTTATGTTCCATGCATTATAGCGCAGTGCACTGTATGTATGATAGCCGGCAGCATACGGTCAACATATAGTCGCCAATAAAGGTAATTGGAGAGGCGAGCTGTATCGCATAGCGGTAGAACCTCGTATGTTTGTTTTTCCAGCTGCTTAGTTAAAAAGTCTGATGTCCCGGTTCCAACCTTGGCTGACACTACTGATAAATGTAACTAAAATGTTTACCTTTGTCTCCACCGTATTCTTCTGCTTCGTCGATGTCGAGAACCGTAATCTCAGACGTCACGTCCATCAGCTCGTCCAGATCTGGATCTGCTCGTTCGGATTTCAGCGTTGTCTGGGATTTGGTTTTCCACGGCAGTTGATTGTCTGGTTTTTCTGTTCGTTCTTCACGTTGACGCCACCATAGCGGTAGCTGTTGTTTTTGTTGTTGCTGCTGCAGTTGTTGCTGTTGTTGTAACAGTAGCTCGTCGTAGAGTGCCCGTTTGGCCCGAAACGTCGAATCCTTGCTCGCGTTATGGTTCGACTCGTCTCCGCTCCATCGACTGAACAGCCCATCGCCGACTCCTGGAATCCCAGCCGAAATATTTTCGTATCGATCCCAGTAACTGTCGACATTTTCAAAGATCAAAGGCGGCCGCTGTTGTTCAATGTACGTCGGTGAGACTTCAATGCTTTGGCGAAGTCGACTTGCCTCTCGCGTCGGCGGTCGATACTCGTCCGCGGCATCGACTCGGTGTCGACGATCGTGGATCACAACAGCAGCGACAGTAGCCGCCGAATCCACGACACCACTGTCGGCGATTTCGAAAGAATTTCCGCTAACAGCTGCATCGATCGATTTAGCGGCAACGTCAAAGGAATCGTTGTCGACGTTGTCGTGCGGTCGTCGGCGACGATTTGTTTTGATGTTTGCTGCGTCGGCGGTGTTTTCTTTGATCTTTGCCGACGATTCCGGTTGATCATGCAGTCGCGCCGGCGAATACTGACGACGCGACGCCACTGCGTCATCGACGTTTTGCAAGACGCCTAGCGACGCGCCAAGATTGTTGCCACCGGCTACGGCCAATGCGAAATTCGATGCCCCTGGCGATTGATTATTGTTGTTGAAGGTGCCGCGGACTTGTGTTTGACTTGGATCTGCGCCAGGTTGAGTTTGCGAAGCAGGCTCAAATTCAGATTTGAGGACCAATGGACAGTTGGGAGGCTGAAATATGGTAAGAAAAACTGCATATTCCATGACTTTATGTTATAACGTCTATCACCAACTAGTAATAGGTTTTCAAACAAACAGACTACGGTGTCCGTGAGTTCGAATATCCACATAATATTTTCATGAATACACCGTTGATAATCATGTGAAATTTCGTCAAATGTGATTTACTGATTTGAAATTTATAAATGTTTGGGCCTATGTAAAGAACAGGGGCGGAACAGCATTATTAGGACATTCCTAAGCCTAATCCTAAGCGTAAGAATGAGCATATTCCTAAGCCTAAGCGTAAAGCCTGAGCCAAGCAAAAAAATAGTCTAAAGCTTAAGTTTACTCTATTGCAATCTCACAGAAAACCGTTCGGGCCAGTGTAAAGAACAGGGGCGGAACAGTATTATAAGGATATTCCTAAGCCTAAGCCTAAGCGTAAGAATGAGCATATTCCTAAGCCTAAGCCTAAGCGTAAGAATGAGCATATTCCTAAGCCTAAGCCTAAAAGTAAGAATGAGCATATTCCTAAGCCTAAGCCTAAGCGTAAGAATGAGCATATTCCTAAACCTAAGCCTAAACGTAAGAATGAGCATATTCCTAAGCCTAAGCCAAGCAAAAAAAATTAGTCTAAAGCTTAAGCTTACTCTATTTCAAATATCGATCCTAAAAACGACTAAAAACCGGCGGAGGTTTATGCTTAAATGTTCGGCCAATGTGAAGAACCGGGGCGGAACAGTATTATTAGCACATTCCTAAGCCTAAGCCAAATCCTAAGCCAAGCAAAAAAATCAG
Organism: Enoplolaimus lenunculus; assembly: GCA_030248215.1. NCBI lineage: Eukaryota > Metazoa > Nematoda > Enoplea > Enoplida > Thoracostomopsidae > Enoplolaimus > Enoplolaimus lenunculus. Next base: position 20,489 of record JASANG010000313.1, read on the forward strand.
TCTGAAGCTTAATCTTACTCTATTGCAGTCCCACTCAAAAACGTTCCGCCCCTGATCTTTACATGGGCCAATGTTTGTCGCAAACTGCTGACGCAAGCTTGCACACAAGGGATCTTTGTTCTCAACTGTGTATGGCATTTACGTCAGTTGACGCGTTGTTAAATATTGTTCTTGAAACCGAGTCAGAATTTCAATACAAAAGCTGCGTCCATATCAAAGAAATCAATCGAGATTGTAAAAATTCATAACATATTTGAGAATCTCAAGGTTGAACAACTTGCAGTTAAAATTGCTAAGTTGCTACTGCAATATTTTGCATGCAACCAGTGGCCCATGTTACTTTAACGGGCATCCAGGTTTCTGGTGGGTCCATAAAATAGTAGGTTTAGATTCTAGATTACATTTTCTTGCTTAGGCTTAGGAACACGGTTTTGTAACGCTTAGGCTTAAGTTTAAGCTTAGGCTTAGGAATACGCTTAATCTTTAATCTACTGTTACGCCGCTTAAAGTAACATTGGCCTAACCAGTGCCGAAGCAGGCAGGGGTGGGGGCTCTCCCTTAATTGCAGTGCAGAGGCACCCAAACTCGCGAGCGAAGCGAACGAGAAGCCAGACGAATTTTAACCCCTTCTCACATTGAGTTGCCTATAGGCAACTCAGCGCAGTGTATATACGTTAAATAGTATATATCGCACCGTGTTTAACAATTGCAACACGTATACATAGTACTAAATCACCACAAGACGTGAGAGCCCCCTCGGGCTCGAGCGTCAAGCTCCTATAGCTGAGTGGTGATGGTATACGCCTCCCACTCCAGACACTGGAGTTCGCGTCCTAGCATAAAAGTAGATCTCAGGAGAAATAGAAAATATTCATATGAGAAATGGTTAAAACTTAAACGGTTTTTGTTTCAACCGGTTATGGTGGGGACCCCTTAAGGGGTGGGGCCCCCAAATGATATGCATGGGGGGTGGCTGCTTCGGTCCTGCATGCAACATGCGATTACACTTTACCGTTACTCCAATGCATTCGTTTTCGCGTTTGTGACAAACTTGAATTTGACACTGAAAGAACAAATTGCTTCGATCGGGAAACTTGTAAGCCCAAACTTCGACGTAAGCCAAATTGAGGCCGTTGTCATAGTTCAGGGTTCCCTGAACCACTGGGGTAAAGATGGGACACCTGAAATTTGTAAAGTCTGCAGCGCATTTTAAGTAAATTAACGTGCGAATTTACCATTTTACACGTTTTAGATACCCGTCATACCCAGTGTCAGAACTGCACGGTCGGGGCGACCCCTTCCTCCGAAGTACTGCGAATATACGTGGTTTTTACCCTAAATTTCTCCGAAACAAATGGCCACGCCGGGAATCGAACCTCTGACCTCTCGCTCGCGAGTCAAGCGCGCTACCCATTACACCACGCGGCCGATATCCTACTTTCGTCTGGTGGTATATGTGCACGTGTATGTATATGTCTTAACATTACACACTCTGCACATACACAAGCCGCGTATACTCACACCCAGGTAGTGTTTTCGCACACGCAAAACGGTATCACGACAATTTGTCGCACAACTCGTCGACCGACAACTTGTAATCCGAAATTTCATCGACTCGACAATTGGTCGTCTATTATTATGCGTAGTTTCAGCCTTGGATTTAGGAACGCTTACAATAAATGTTAAGCTAACAACTTGTAATCCGAAATTTCATCGACTCGACAAATGGTCGTCTATTATTATGCGTAGTTTCAGCCTTGGATTTAGGAACGCTTACAATAAATGTTAAGCTAACAACTTGCAATCCGAAATTTCATCGACTCAACAATTTGTCGCCTATCATTCTGTTTAGTTGTACGCTTGGGCTTAGGAATACACTTAAGATAATACTCGTCTACCAACTTGTATTCAGAAATTTTATCGGTCCGGTAATTCGTCGTCCATCATCATGCTTAGGCTAAGGCTTACACTTACGATTACGCTTAGGATTATGTTTAGATTTAATCATTGCCTTTCGGACACAACAGATGGGCGACAATGTTCACAGACGTAGATCCGTAAACCACCATGTTGCGAATGTTCGCCACGGTAAGTGACGCCAAACGCCACAGCCAGTTGGGGTTTGGTGGTCAACCCCCTATGGCATTGGCGAGGTGGGTTTTAGTTTTTTTCATTTTGCAACTAAATAAGTCCACCCTGTGAGAACTGCACGGTCGGGACGACCCCTTTCCCCGAAGTACTGCGAATATAATTGGTTTTTCCCGTTCATTTCTCCGAATTATAGGGCCACGCCGGAAATAGAACCTCGGACTTCTTGCTCGCAAGTCAAACGCGCTACCCATTACACCACGCGGCCGATATTATAATTTCCTCTGATGCTATATGTGTGCACGAGTATTTATGTGTCTTAACATTACACACTCTGCACATACACATACTACACCGCGTATATTAAAGCTCAACGATGCTCAAGCGTATCCATGCTATTTTACGTGAGGGATGTTCTGTGGATCAGTTACGTCATCCATTGGAATTCTTGTCACCGCTCGACATCAACTTACCCTCTCGAGTCGAGTACTCGTACTGAGCTTCCTTGTCCATCGTTCACAAAACAATTTTTCACCAACATTCCAAATGCAGCTGAAACACTTTGCAGCCACGAGTTGTTTAGAAAAAATCTCAATTCCGGACAGCGGCGGATCCAGAAACTTTTGACGGGAAAAATCACCTGATTTTGGTTAAATTCGCTGGGCCAGAGAGTGCTTCAATTTACACCAGTCAGTTATTGCGTCTTGCCATATTTGAAGACTTACCTTGGAAACAGACTACTAACGTGGTCATACTTTGAGTTACATTGCGTGAACAATTTGTTTTTAGCAACAGTTAGTTTTCATTATTAGGCAGGGGGTACTGCCAGGGGGGAGACTTCATGTGTCAATGCTCCCCTTTTAACAATTTTAATACTCGAGTTTGCAAACACCGTTGCAATTTCCAAGACAGAAACTCTCATTTATATACAGTGTAATTCATGTTTTCGAAATCATGGTGGCTATGTCCATGCTGTCCGGTTCCGGGTATTAATTTGCAAATTTATTTCCGGTTCGATTTCCGGTATTGAAGAATTCCGGCTGCGCCCTGCTTACAGTAAGAAATCTTGACTCAGTTTGTGTAGTCCGGAAAAGCCTATTTCGGAGACAGTCAATTTGACTCACCATTTTTTGCAGTGTGTAATGACGGAACTCGTCAACAGACGCGACAACATTCAAAACTTTTATAGCTGTTGCAGCATTATTGTTGATAATAATTGCATGTGTTATTGTAAACGAATTTGAACGTATAGCAGGAGCAATCCAAAATCGAATATTTTTACAAAATTCAAATTTAGACGTGGAATGATCAGACGAGATTATGAGAAGCTCAAATATGCAAATATTTTTCAAAATCCAACTATTTTTTAAGCAAACGCCAGCTGAGGGGATAATTAACCCTTTCTCACATGAATATTTTCTATTTCCCCTGCGACCTACTTTTATGCTAGGATTCGAACTCCAGTGACTGGAGTGGGAGGCGTATACCATCACCACTTATTAACCCTTTCTCACATGAATATTTTCTATTTCCCCTGCGACCTACTTTTATGCTAGGATTCGAACTCCAGTGACTGGAGTGGGAGGCGTATACCATCACCACTCAGCTATAGGAGCTTGACGCTCGAGCCCGAGGGGGATCTCACGTCTTGTGGTGATTTAGTACTATGTATACGTGTTGCAATTGTTAAACACGGTGCGATATATACTATTTAATGTATATACACTGCGCTGAGTTGCCTACAGGCAACTCAATGTGAGAAGGGGTTAAAATCTCTTCCGTAAAACTTACGATTATCACATTCCCATCGGTGAACAAGACGGTCGCCGACGCGAGAAAATCGAACTTTTGGTCCATTCAGCGTTCCAGATCGCACCGAATACTGACAGTTGGGCATAATCATTGTCTGAGCAGTTAATTCTGTCGTTGTCAACATGCTGAAATTACGAAAAAATTGTTATTTTTTGATTTTTTGACAATAAAGTTATGGCCATGTGGAAATTTTTTTATAATTTTTATAATATATTTTTAATATTTTCAATCGATAAATAAATTAATGTCGTTATTATTGTATAGTTAGGAATGGCAAATGTGTTAATTTTTTAATTATTTCGAAAATTATTTTTTCATTCATATGTTTCAATTCGATTCTTACGTACATCAAATATTAATTTCATTCCCAGTCTACGTCAATTAAATAATGTCAGTCTCCAGGAATTGACAAGATTCACAAATTAATTACTTGAAATCATGTGTCAATTTGAAGCCGGCGTGGACGTGAGTTATTGTGGCTCCTGCATTTAGCGGACGGGATTTTGAAAAATGCGATTTTCACTTTATGTCTGTATACGTTTAACACTACGGTCAGTGTTTTAGCAATTATACAATGCGCAGTACGCAATCTCCACACGCAGAGACGGATCCAACAATTTCTGACGGGGGACGGGCTGGCAATTGTTATGAAACACAAAAATTGTAACGTAGAGATCTTATCATTTTATCATCAATAAATTTTGTGAGGGCGAAAATTTGTAAGGTAACGGACCTTACCATTTTATCACAAAAAATCCTGCGAGGAAAATTGTAAACAATTGTAAGATAAGGGACCTTACCATTTTAACACAAAAAATTTCTGATGGGAGGATGTGTACCCCCCGTCGCTCCTCTGGATCCGCTAGTGTCCACAAAACATGAACGCTCTTATAAGCTTGAGTGTCAAGCTCATATTGCTAGTTCTGATTGATGCTAACGATTGGAAAATTTTTGATTTTAAAAGTTTAGGCTAAAAATCATTTATTTAAAGTCTACTTTTTGGGTTACCTTTCGGTAACATCAGGGGGTAAGTCTTAGCTTACACCCATCTGCGCTGTGAACGTCTTGTCAGATTGAGCTGATCGCATGATATAAACGCGATTTCAGCTCGGGTATGTTACGTAGTCGGCTCACTTTGTAGGGCTTCTAAACATTTTTCAGCAGGGACATACAAGGGTTTTCGATGACTTTACAACAAGGTTGAAAATTTTCTGGGGAAGGGGCAAAATTTTCTCAGGGGGCTGAGCGTCCATGCGTCCGTCTCTGGCTACGGCCCCAGCAAGTATTAGTAAAAAGGTAATAAATGGTACAAACCATTCAAGCATGCACAACCAATCGTTGCAAAGAACATCTGGGTCTTTAGGTTGGAGTAAGGGTTGCGCTATACTTTACTGTGCCGGATGCCGGCGGACGCCGCTGGCAAAATTTATTTAGTACAACATTTAGTAATAAATTTTACCGCACCGCGCGCCGGCGTACAGCGGCGAACGCCGGCAGCGTCCGGCGACGTTCGACGAGTACAGAGCAACCCTTACCCTCATGATCGTAGGACTTCTTGCCAGAGGACTCCTGATCCACAGCATATTCCTCCTCATGATCGTAGGACTTCTTGCCAGAGGACTCCTGATCCACAGCATATTCCTCCTCATGATCGTAGGACTTCTTGCCAGAGGACTCCTGATCCACAGCATATTCCTCCTCATGATCGTAGGACTTCTTGCCAGAGGACTCCTGATCCACAGCATATTCCTCCTCATGATCGTAGGACTTCTTGCCTGAGGACTCCTGATCCACAGCATATTCCTCCTCATGATCGTAGGACTTCTTGCCAGAGGACTCCTGATCCACAGCATATTCCTCCTCATGATCGTAGGACTTCTTGCCAGAGGACTCCTGATCCACAGCATATTACTCCTCATGATCGTAGAACTTCTTGCCAGAGGACTCCTGATCCACAGCATATTCCTCCTCATGATCGTAGGACTTCTTGCCAGAGGACTCCTGATCCACAGCATATTCCTCCTGGTTCAGCGAAAACGTGTCAACTTACCTGACATCCAACTGCGCAGTGACTGTTTTGTCAGCTTGAGCGTAAAAGCATCGCACGTTGTACGCACGGTCGACTTTGGTTATAAATTGACTATGAAAATTGACCACAAACACTAGGACGTAGTTCATGCCATGTGGTTGCAGCTGCAATTTTAAACAAATTGCACAATTAATATCCATGGGACCATGTACAGACCAGGGGCGGACCGTTTTACCGCGGGACTGCAATAGAGTAATCTTTAGACTAATTTTTTTGCTTGGGCTTAGGCTCAGGTTCAAAAGACTTATATCAAGCGTAATTCAGGCCGTATGGTTGCAGCTGCAATTTTAAACAAAGCTGTACAATTAATATCCACGGATCTATGTATAAGATCAAAGGCGGACCGGTTTTCCGCGGGACTGCAATAGAGTAATCTTTAGACTAATTTTTTTGCTTGGGCTTAGGCTCAGGTTCAAAAGACTTATATCAAGCGTAATTCAGGCCGTATGGTTGCAGCTGCAATTTTAAACAAAGCTGTACAATTAATATCCACGGATCTATGTATAAGATCAAAGGCGGACCGGTTTTCCGCGGAACTGCAATAGAGTAATCTTTAGACTATTTTTTTTTGCTTGGGCTTAGGCTCAGGTTCAAAAGACTTATATCAAGCGTAATTCAGGCCGTATGGTTGCAGCTGCAATTTTAAACAAAGCTGTACAATTAATATCCACGGATCTATGTATAAGATCAAAGGCGGACCGGTTTTCCGCGGGACTGCAATAAAGTAAACTTCACGCTAATTTGTTACGCTTAGGCTTAGGCTTATGAATATGCTTGTTACAGCGGTGGTCGTTATTCGCCAAAAAATGCATAAATGCACTGGTTACTGATTTTTCAAAAGGGGTTGAAAGATTATTTGTTGACAAAATCAATAGTTGTGTTTAAATATTATATCAGAATGACCATTTTGTTAGGAAAACCGATTTTATTGAACGTTCTGTCATGGTTTAAAATTTTCAATTCATTGGATGAGTTTGTGTCACCTTTAATATAAAGCAAAGCGGTCAATGTGAAGAACAGGGGCGGAACAGTATTATAAGCATATTCGTAAGCCTAAGCCTAAGCCAAGCAAAAAAATTGGTCTAAAGCTTTAAGGTTACTCTTTTCTAGTTCCACAGAAAAACGTTCGGCCTCTGATGTTTACATGGGCACGCAAAACTATGGTTTTCTGGTTTTGTGACAATGGCTCACATTTGGCAGTTATTTGTTTCTGGTCAAAAAGTTAAGTATTTAATAAAGTTGGCGACTTAAGTAGTGGACTTAAGTATAATTTAAGTTAGATTCCAAGACTAATCCCAACCAAAACGAACCACGCGACGACGGACACCGCATCATAGGGTGAGAGTTCGATCCCCGCTCCGGAAGCCCGCTTTTCCTGCTGCTTAGTTGAAAGGTCTGAAGTCCCGGTTACCTACCTAGACTGACACCCTCTATATCCTTCCCGGATGCGCCTTTAATTTCGAGTACCTGTCGTATCCGGGACGGATAGAACATAAGTCTGGGTAACGTCGTTGTACTGGATAGGACGTTACGCAGAATATCCTTTATCCGTTCCGGATGCGGCTTGAGTTTTGCGTACCTGTCGTATCCGGCGCATCCCACAATCGCCAATTTTGACCGAATAACTTGCGCCGTTGAAATTGTTTTGAAAATACTCTTGCCGGCATGCCGGGTTATTAAATTTGCCTTTGATAAAAATGTTGCCAGTGAACCGATTCCGGGACCGGAACGAAAACGTTACTGAATCTTCAGAGCATTGGACTTGCGGTTCACCTGAACACAAATTGTAAATCGAAAGTCAAGTGAAATAGACTTCTTAACCCTTTCTCACATGAATATTTTCTATTTCCCCTGAGACCTACTTTTATGCTAGGATTCGAACTCCAGAGATTGGAGTGGGAGGCGTATACCATCACCACTCAGCTATAGGAGCTTGACGCTCGAGCCCGAGGGGGCTCTCACGTCTTGTGGTGATTTAGTACTATGTATACGTGTTGCAATTGTTAAACACGATGCGATATATACTATTTAACGTATATACACTGCGTTGAGTTGCCTACAGGCAACTCAATGTAAGAAGGGGTTAAAATATGGAAATTGGCTCTAGGGCCAATATTCTCAAACGTGGCGCAGGGCAGGGTGGGCGCTCCCCTCAGAATTCCTGGGGTGTGGTCCCCTTGTGACGATCGAAATATTTTTCAAATATTTCGTTTACAATATTGTTACGGCGGAAGCCCCTCTGTGGGGTGCGAGCCCCTTTTTGGGGTGGGGTCCCCAAATTGAGCATATGAGGGCGGAATTCCGGCCCCTTTCAAGCTCCCTAACTATCGCGCAGTGTTATTGCACTGAAAATTAGTGCACAAGCAGACCAACTTATATGCGAAAAAAAGTGCTGAATTTTGAACCTTCACATTCACTGGTTCGAAAGTTACGAGATCTAGCACCAACAATAAATAGGTGCTACACACATTTGAGAATACGGGCCCAGATCAGCGAGTAGACTAGGAGTACTACAAAACGAGGTTGCTAATACTCAGCATCTGCCGTTGGTGGAGCAAAGCAAGAACCGCTTCAGTAACATTAAAACAAATATGATTTTTACTGGGGGTCGAATACTCTCTGCCTATTGTTTAATGTTAACATTAATATTTTCCGCTGAGATTGGCCAAAATCTTGCCCCCTTAATTTGCGGATTTGCGTCCTACAGACATCATAGCATATGTGCATTCATGTAACAGGTTTGAAGATTTTCATTCAAAAATTTCAACAATAAACTCGTTCACAGTAAGAATATGAAAGCAAACTAACCCTCAACACTATTGTCGATAGCCAATGAATTCACGAAGCTCTGAAACAAAAATGACAACATTCGCAAGATAAGAGATAAGTTCCGGGGTGCAACCGGAGGTGAAAAATGCCGCAGCCGGACGTGAAGCCCGAAGTGAGGCGAAACTCGTACGTTAAAATGATGTTTAGGTTGCAAATTTTAGCAAATATTTGTTGGTGTTGTTAAATCTTTCAGTTTTCCGTTTACTTTTTACAAAATCTTGGCAATTTTTTACTCAAAATTGTACCAAGAGTTAAAACGAGACACACCAAAACAAATTTTGTAAAAATATGCAAAATATCACTACTGAAATTGCCGGAACCTCCGGCAAATATTTTGCCGGAGCCAGATCCGGAGATCGATTTTCTGCCAACGCCGGAGCACGACGCGGGGCAGACCTCCGGTTGTACCCTGGTAAGAACCTTCTTATCTCCCTGCCTCAGGGGCGTTCCCCGTGAGTCGGTCTCGCAAGCAATTTGGCAAACCCTTGGTTATCCGAGAAACCCAACAAACAGGTTCTATGAGCGTAGCAGCGAGTCAAAGTATTCAGCGATGGCACAGATTGGATGATTTTAGAAACAAGCGTAGATGATCAATCTTGAGACAAGAGTATGCAACTCAAAATGTACCAACATACGTTGTATTTTTTACCGTAACCCTACTGAATTTGGGAGACGGGTACGATATCGCATTTTTATTTTTAAAAATCTCAATTTATCTCAATTTAGAAGTAAAGCATTTTTTCTATGGTTAAAATTTTGATTCTTAGAACTTCATGACCGCCCATCAACGATGTGGGGTACGGCCAGAACACAACGTGTGCAAAGTGTCTTCTTTTCTCACACAGAATGTACCCAGTTTCATACTCTTGTCTAAACAGCATGCATTATCCACTCTTGCCAGAGCGGAGCCTCACACACCGGTGTTAGTAAATTACCATCGGGGTCGTTGGGATCTCGAGAGTTTTGAGGAACCCAATGAAGGCACACGGCGGAAAGCGTCACAAGGCGTAGCCTAAGCCCTAGCACTATGATTATCGTACACGAATTAAACTGCAAAATTTAAAAAATTATTTTAGAGTTAAATATTTCATAAATTATCACTCAGGGACGGTGATATGAAGAACCTAAGAGTGGGCCAAGCCCAATTTTTTGGGACTTTTTGTTTATCTCCACCAGCCGCATTTGCGTAAATATGGGTGGATTTTGAAAATTTTTGCATATTTCAGCTTCTCAAGACATCTACGGGTTATTCCACGCCCAAATTTGAATTTTTGAAAAAAATGGAATTTTAAGGTCTCAAGGTCCTCCCATTGGAACCCAATACTTTTTGTTAAACATTTAGATAAATTATATCACATTCGATAAAGCTTCTGAAGGTGAATCTTAGAGCGTTAAATTTTCTGTCATCAAACGTCTAGCTGACGAGTTATGATCAAATAATAGATTTAAGCCGCTGCCAACGATTTGGGCCGGCGCCAAATCAGTTATTTGACAATAACTCGTTAACCATATATTTGAACTGGAAACTCTAACACCATTGGACTCACTGCCGCTAGCTGTGTTGAATGTAATACAATTTATCTGACTTTTTAACAAAAAATTTTGGGTCACAAGGAGATACCTTGGTCCTTGGGACGATAAAAAATTTAATTTTTCAAAAATGCAAAAATAGTCGCGAAGCGACCAGGAGAGGTTATGAGAAGCTCAAATATGGAACCATTTTCAAAATCCAACAAAATGATTTGATCTAAGAAATATTATAATGACAAGTTAGCTTACCTGTAAGGTTAACACTTGCAACACCAATAACACTAGAACCAGGTTCTTCATTTTGATACCTAAAAACAAATCAATAAAAAAATTACATTTAGTCAAAATGTAGAAAATGTTAAGTTAACCGTTAATTTTACAAATACGAAAATTATTTGAAAATATTTATTCAACATACATCTGTTAATTTACTAGTCATCGCGTTTCAGAAACATACGCGCAGCTGGTTATTTTTTATCAAGAAAAGCAGTCAACCGACTTTATTCATTTGGCCCATGTAAAGATCAGAGGCGTGACGTTTTTCTGCGGGACTAGAAAAGAGTTAGCATAACACTTTAGACGAATTTTTTGCTTGGCTTAGGCTAAGGCTTAGGAATATGCTCAGTCTTACGCTTAGGATTAGGCTTAAGCTTAGGAATATGTTCATTCTTACGCTTAGGCTTTAGGTTAGGCTAAGGCTTAGTGATATGCTTATATATAATACTGTTCCGCCACTGTTCTTTACATTGGCCATCCATTTTGTCACAATTCTTTTCTGTCAATAATTTAACCTCCGTTGAATAGGCTAAGCATGAGTGAGTAGAACGGAGCACGGATCACAAGAGATGTCTGGTTACTTCACAACCTGGGGGATTGGCCAAAATGGGCAATGGTACATTGCCAGAATTGGCTGATAGCTAAAGGTGGAGCAATGGTCTTCAATCCCTGAGAAAGAATTTTGGTTCTGCTGGTGAAATTACGCGAAATTGCCCTCAAAAGCTTTAAATATTATCGCCCTATTATTAATGTTTGATGGGCTATGGGTTAACATATACAGGACCCAAACTGTACAAGTCGTTACGTCCTTTGGGGCTTCAGCGCATGCTGGTGCAGTGGTAATCGTAAGCGTCTCATACCCAAGAGACCGGTGTTCGAATCCACGCTGGAAATTCGATGTCTGATGAAATAGAAAATATTCATACAGGAAATAAATAATAACATATCATCTCATCGGCCCATGTAAACATCAGGGGCGGAACGTTTTTCTGTGGGACTAGAAAAGAGAACTTACACTTAAGCTCTAGACTAATTTTTTTGCTTGGTTTACGCTTAGGCTAAGGCTTAGGCTTAGGAATATGCTCATTATTACGCCTTAGCTTAGGTTAGGCTTAGGATTATTGTTAGGCTTAGGAATATGCTCGTTATTGCGATTCGGTTTAGGCTTAGGTTTAGGCTTAGGAATACGCTTATAATACTGTTCCGCCCCTGTTCTGTACATTGGCCGCCTCACCTTCAGTCATTGCTAGCAACGTTCAGTCTTGCATTGAATCGCTTTTAGCCGTCAACTTGACAATTATATCGCAGGTGATGTGTTAGTAATAACATTTTAATATGACTTAATATTTAAGTAATATTCATTCTATTACTTATTTTCTTTGCAAAATGTTAGCTAAAATAAATACTTTCGAGGTTCCGACTGGTTTGGTGGCTTAAGAATGCCTGAGATATTTTATACCTTTCCAGTGGTTCCCATTCGGGTGTTTTAGAAACTCAATTTTCGGTTACTAAAACATTTTCCAAACTCGAATCAGAAATAAGCGTCACCGGTTTCCGTATACGGGGCACACGATAAAAATGGACGGCGTTGTATGCCGAGTCAGATCGGTTTCAAAAACGGGAAGCTATTTTTTGTTGACAGTGAAGTTAAGATGTTGACCGTAACCCAGGTGTCAAGTATTTGAGCTATAATGCGCCGTTCACAATGACTTTGTCAACGATTCCACAAAATTTCTTAGACCACGGATATCACAACCTCGCTAGCAAAATTAAATTTGTTTTGGCTCACGAATTAAGCGTAGCTCGGCAAACAACACAATTCTGTATATGCATTTTCTACATTTTAAAACATTTATTATTATTATTATTATTATTGTTATTATTATTATTATTATTGTTGTTATTATTACTATTATTATTATTATTATTACTATGACCTATGTTACCTTAATGGCCGTCCCGATTTCTGGTGGAACTTCAAACGAGTAGGCTTCCATTTTAAACTATACATTTGCTTACTGCTTTACGCTTACCAATATGCTTAATCTACAGTGTTACGGCCCTAAAAGTATATACTTAACACATTATTTTGAAAGTATTACGATATGAGCATTAATATTTCACAAACCACGCGCATGGAAAAACTGAAAACTTCCAAGCCATCACAATCCACCACTCATCGCAGCATGAATTAATTCCTTCCACCACTGATTTCGCTTCGTTCACTTTCTATCGTTTTGCCCTCGTCTGCTCAAGTCTCCCCCCCCGCCGCCAACCAATGACCGTAGCCTTAGTATTTCAGGAACTATATACCAACGTGTTACTTACACTCTTTCTAGTGATACATGCTCTCTATCACCGCAAACTGATTAACAATATTTTATCCTGTCGTCTGTAGTTTTTTTGTCAAAACAATTTTTCATATTTCTAAAACTTTTAGTAAATATTTTCAAAATTTTGACAAAAAATAATTCGTTTCTAGACTCTGTATACATATTTTTCTCCTAAACCGCGCTAGGACACTCACTTTTGGCGAGGCGATAACGCCGCTATTGAACGATGTTTCAATCTTTGTCAGAGCGGCACTAATACTCAAAACTATTTATCAATTATTTTGTTTAAAAATATACTATTTTTGAATTTTATACTAAAATTTCGTCTAAATCCATCTGTCGTTACCTATGTCCACTATTTTATCACCTTATGGATCGCCTCTGTTTTTGAAAATGTCGCCAATGTAAAGAACAGGCGGGGCGGACCAGTATTATGTGCTTAGTCCTAAGTCTAAGCCTAAGCGTAAGAATGAGTTTATTCCTAAGCCTAAGCCTAAGCCAAGCAAAAAAATTCGTCTAAAGCTTTAAGTTTACTTCTTTCTAGTCCCACAGAAACACGTTCCGCCTCTGATCTTTACATGGGCTGAAAATGTTTACAATCAAATATGTCAATTGTTACCTACTTTTATACAGGGGTCACAAATAAGAAGACAAACATCTGAGGATATTTTGACCTGTTAAGATTAAGTTTGGCGTCAGCTTACCTTAAGGAAGTTTTTTCTACTTTTTTAATGGTATTTTTTATCTTTTAAATGCAATAAATACAACTTAACATTATTTATATTTCGAAACGCATCCAAGTATAGAGTCGTGGCTTGAACAAAGGCGTAGGCGTTAGGTTTAGCGTTCGGGCACAAAGTTAGGCCAAGATCCACGCTCCGGCTTTGGTCTTTCTATTTTTGTTCGGCACCTGTACACTGTAAATTCCAGTGAGTTGATTTTAACTTAGAATGAGTTGAATCCACTCAGAAGTGTGAGCTCTGAATTAGGACTTTCAGAACTCAGAATTCTGAATTGTAGTAACTCATCCTGACTTAATTAATCAACTCACCCGCAATTGAATCAGCTCAGAGTGAGTTAAGGTGTACGGCTATTAACTCAGAAATTACAAGAAATAACTAATTCTCTCTCTGAGTTGATTAATCAACTCATTGGAATTTACAGTGTACCTTTATCATAGGCATCGAGTATCTGATGGTAAAAAACGACACGACTACTTTGCAATCATTTATTTATTATGTCTTGGCTCAAATTAATAAAATTTACTTTCAAGTTTAGAATAGAAAGAACAACGAACGGGTGAGTTTTACAGGGCAAAATATTTGCCGGAATTTTTTGCTAAAATTATATAAAAAATGCTTATAATGGGCGCATAGTTGTAAAAAATGGTCCACCCACCCCCTTAGGACAGTGTCAAAAACGGAGCTATAACCAGGGCCTGACGACAACACACACCATGGGCTTAGATGGTCGGTTTTGTCATGACTGTGTTCCAAGGGAGTAGGGACAAAGCAGAGTTCCTCGGTAGGGACTACTGACAAAACGCAGACTCTCGCTACAGTGTTGTTTCTACGAAATATTTTTTAATTTTTTGTGCATAGCTTCTGGTTAAACAAATGTAGAACAATAGTCTTTTCGAACAGTGTCTCGTTACAGTGTAACATTGTGCACTGCGTACTCTGAGGGTAGTAACGTTGCAAATCCTGTAAGCGGATCTCGGTGTTGTCCTTGGTCTCTGCAAAGAGACTAGTCCTGAATATAGCATCCTTCCTACAGTGTTCCTGAAAATGACATTGGTTTTTAGGAAATTCATCCATAGAACGACTCAATTATGTTCGCAGAAAATAAAACATCTTTAAAACTTTTACACTTCAAAATCTGTTTTCCGTTTCCGGTTCCATTATTTTGATCAATATCCGTTTCCGAACGCACAAAATAAAATATATTAATCAAAATATTTAAACTCAGATATCAAATAAACTTTGTTTGAAACGAAAATTCAAATCAGCCACAAGCACTAAAGCTTATATTAAACGAATTGAATTCTATTCCAGCAGGTAATCGGTCACAGCATTAGTGATGTTTTGCAACTTGCAATTAGCGCTCGCAGTTTATGCTGCAATAATGCAACAAATACCAAAGAGACAGCTGGTGGATCCAAGAAAGCCTACCCAGAATTGGACCACCAAGAGGAACCAAAACCCATGTTTTATTTCAAGATTTAGTAAATACTAAAATTGCGTTTGACTTCTAGCTCGCTTTTTTGCACTTCTATAAGTAGTGTCACCCCACTCAAGGATTTACGGATGCGGTGATGTAATAAACGCGCAGGGATGTATGCTATTGGTCCAAGTTCAGTTTCAATGAAATTGAAAAAACTTATTTGTGTTTTATTAACAACGAAATAAAACTACAGAATATATTTGATTTTAAGAAACTTATTTGAAAATTAATACAAAACTGTTTTGATCTAACGAAACTTATTTGAAAATATACAAAAAATGTTTTGATTTTAAGAAACTTATTTGAAAATTAATACAAAAACTGATTTTATTTTAAGAATCTTATTTGAAAATTAATACAAAAAATGTTTTGATTTTAAGAAACTTATTTGAAAATTAATACAAAAAATGTTTTGATTTTAAGAAACTTATTTGAAAATTAATACAAAAAATGTTTTGATTTTAATAAACTTATTTGAAAATTAATACAAAAACTGATTTTATTTTAAGAAACTTATTTGAAAATTAATACAAAAAATGTTTTGATTTTAAGAAACTTATTTGAAAATTAATACAGAAAATGTTTTGATTTTAAGAAACTTATTTGAAAATTAATACAAAAAATGTTTTGATTTTAATAAACTTATTTGAAAATTAATACAAAAAATGATTTTTTTATTTTAAGAAACTTTAAGCTCAAAATTGTCATTTTCGACTTAACTGCATATAAAATCATACTTAAATTGCACCATTGAAAAACTGCAATTTTACGAACTGCAGGATAACCTCGAATTTTAAGCTGAACTTTACAGCACAGGTTGGACAGCCTGACATCATAGCTGAGTGGCTAAAACGACCGACTTTTACGCCAAATGTCGTGGGTTCGAATATATCATTGAAGCACCATTAAATCTGGACTTAATGTCGCGAACATTACCTCCAAGTTCAAGTCTATATCAACCCCGTATTCTCAGCTGTGTAGCACCTACAACTAGTCAGTTAGTAATAGGTTTTCAAACAAGCCAACGATAGCATCTGCTAGATCTGATAATTCACTTATAGCGGATGTCAGGTGTCAAAGATACGCTAAATTTCTACCCTTATCGCTCACTAGTTTGTAAGTCACAAACCCGATAACCAACTGATGCTATACACATTTGCGAATACGGGCACTAGAATTCAAACGAATCCGTCAAAATTTCGCCATTCTTGCATTTTATTACTTAAGACTATCTTATTTTCATTATAAATGGTCATTTAAACTTCAGATGTTAACTTTTACTTTCGCAATTATCCCGTCACCAATGCGTCTAAAACTCGTTTATTGTCAGCAAAATGTTTAAATGATTTCCTATCACATTCAGTTCAATTTGAAAGTTAAACAATATACAAAGAGGGGGAAGGGTGTTCCCCCAATACGATTATAAATCTGCCAAAACGTACCGTAGTATTGAATCTTTGCTACCTGTTTCCCCACCGGCATGTATTAACACCAATATTGCAACAGTGGTTCCGGCTAAATCCAAAAGTTCTCAATGTTCCACCGATAAATCAACGTCTATAGCGAGCCGACATTACTGGGAAGTGTTCCTAAATTTAGAGCGAGCCCCCCCTGTACTGGCTGGACATTACACCCTCATGATAGCTTGACTCTTTTATCTCGATTCGTTCGCGAAGTTTCTTTCGCAATTACGTTATATACCCCGTGTATAATTTCCTCATCTGCTCCTGTGCCCCTCCTGCCCGTTCAGAAATGCAATATTGCCACACCCCTCTGCCGGACTCGCAAGCATTAATTCTGAACGCACGAAAAATTCGTGAGAGCCAAGGAAAATATTCGTGGAATTCCTGCAGTTACAAATGTTTCAACCAACCCGGCAGAACTGTGCTGAGGTAGGTGACATCACCCGTAGCCTCAGCGCCGTTGAAGTGGTGCTATGCTCGCTGATACTGAGCGCAAGTACCATTAAATGTCGCATCCAAAACGTACAGTCGATTGTAAGAGAATTTCCTGTCAAATTTTACGTACAGACAAGATATTTTTACGAGCAATTGAAATTGTGACCGTATGAGCTATTAAAAATATATTGAAAATTCACTTTTCTAACGTTAATACTTCGATACGACGCGAAAATGCGCTACAAAACTATATTAATATTGCTATTGTAAAACGAGGAAAAAATATATATAGCAAACTTTAAGGTGACGGGTAAAAAGTTTTGATTTGGTTTTGCATGCCACACGGATACGCGAGCCGGTCTCGCTGAGACCGGGCCAATGTTGATGGTCGGAGCAACAGCGTTTGAAAACGAAGAAATTTTTGTTGCTAAATTCGGCCCATCCAAAGATCAGGGGTGGAACGTTTTTCTGCGGGGCTGCAATAGAGTAAGCTTAAGCATTAAACTGGTGTTTTTATGTTTAGGCTTAGGCTACGGCACAAGATTATTCTTACGCTTAGGCGAAGGCTTATGAATAGTCTTTTAAGTAATATGTTTATACTACTGTTACAGCCCTGTTTTATACATAGGCCCTCGGGTACAAACCCTTGTTTTGAACACAGTTATTCCATCTCAAAATGAGGGTATGGCTACGCCGATGCTAAATTAAACTCACCATTCATTTCAACTTTCCCGTTCAAAACCAAAATCAAAATTCAATCTGACTTTTTGAACTAAACTTTCGCGTATCTGGTTCAATATTTGAGCACCAAAGATAAAACCAGAGGCGGAAAAAGAACTGGCCGGGGGATAACTCCTAGGACCATATTGTCAAATGCATATAGCACCTATCACCAGTTAGCGATACGAATCTGCAAAATTGGAACAGAAATAGAGCAAATGAAACGCGAAAAATGTGCTGAATTTTAAACCTCATCATTAACTGGTTGAAAGGTTACAACACCGATCGCTAACTGGTAATAGGTGCTATACGCATTTGAGACTGTGGCCTCTGGTTTCTAATACTTTGGACTGCGTCCAAGCCCAAGTAGCAGATGACCGTTTGATATGGGGAGATGAATTTTTAATATGAAACTCAAAATAACCAATTGTCTGTATCAATTTCAGTGAAACTCTATTTTATATTATGAATAAAAAGAATATTTTCGGCCCACGTTACTTTTAGGGCCGTCTCGGTTTCTGGTGGGTCTATAAAAGAGTACGTTTAGATTCTCGATTATATTTTTTTGCGTAGGCTTTGGAACACATTTTTGCAACGCTTAGGCTTAGGAATACGCTTAATCTACTCTTACGCCCATTAAAGTAAACATTGGCCATATTTTGTATTTACTGTTAACCTTTACTGTTTGCCCAATTTTAACAATTTTTCGCAGAATTTGCACAAAAATTTCACCACAAACTTCAAATATATTTCTATCGAATTATAAATATATGAAATATCATTATCTTACTGACCTCTACGCTTTGCTGTTATATCAGAATCATACTTTTGTATAATAAAATATTTTTTGGAACGTGCCGCTTTCTGGAATAATACGTGCCTGTAATAGGCTTAAGTTTAAGCAAAAATCACTTATCGAATCGCGGGGATCCGCTGTGTTCGGCAAGGTTTGACCAAAAACATCCATTGAATAACATTATTTTAGTGCGTTTTTATTGGTCAATTCAATTGTAGTCATTTTTCATTGGCTACGTATTTAATTTGACCAATTAAATTGCAGCAAATAAGCGAGCAAAATTTCGTCCATTCAGAACTCCAATCAGCTCTGCTACAAAGTGACGGTTACCAATTTTTTACTTGAGTTTCTTTATTCCGCGGGTGTTTATATTCGTATTTTTTCGGTTGGGAGTTCAAGAAATTGCGTTATTTTTCAAAATATTTCTCAAATTCAGTTTACTCCAGCTGATGGTCGTATATTTTTCAAAAATAATAGGTTTCGAGATTGTTATGCCATTCTTAAAATATGCATTTATGTTTTTTCTAAAGTAACAATTTTGCCGCTATATATCAAAGATATTAGGATTTGACCAGATTGATCGACGTCTAATGCTGTGGTTAGCGGTTCCCAACTCCTTCGGGGGTGAGGTTCGGGTAAACCTGAGCCGACCAAAGTAGAAAACAAGGGAAGGCAGTCCGGTATGGTTCACTGGCTCACTCCGTACAAATTTGGACGGCCTAGAAACATAACTCAAAAAATTGGCCTGGGACTGGACGCCAACCGAGAGGGATTACCAACTTCATGCCTTCCAGGCATAAACCCTTGATCAGCCACTGCTAAAAGGCTGCCGGGACTGTGGTTTGGGGACCGGGCAATCCCAGGCATTTGGCCCTGCTGGCGCCCGTACGTAACTTAATTCGGGGGTCCTCAAGTTTTGAGAAAATTTTAAGGGGGAGATAAATATTTAAGTAAAATATTGCAACTTTTGATTCAAAATAAATCAAATGTCATATAAAGTCAACAGATTTATGCTGCCAAACACCTACAATCAACTTAGGAATGCTTGTCCGGACCGCTGCGTTGAAATTGCAACGAGCGTCGAATCCTGAATTCAAACTATTAATTTTGGAATCCAAACAACCAAAGTTGAAAAGTCTGTCTGGCGACAAAAAACAACACCAAGAATTTGACCCTAAACCCGGATAAACCCGTTAAAACACAATAGCCAGTCGAGCAGTCACAATAAATTAATTTAAAAATTAACCTTTATTTGGCCTAATCTGCGTTCAATTCAACTCTCGTTCAACCAGTGTCGTAGCCAGCGTTTTATCTATCGAAGACAAAACTCGAACCACGAGCGTAATGAGAGAGATATTTTTTCACCGTTCAACGATGACCCTGGTGCATCGTAAACGTAGAAAAATTCTTTCTCACTACGCTCGATTTTAGAGAGTTTTATCCTGCCGAAATAATATTGTGACTACGACACTGATTTGAATGATAGTTGAACTGAATGCAGGTTACATAATCAAGGTTAATTTTAAATTAATTTGGCGGGACGGCTTGAATCAGTTGGAAGCAGAACAGAAGGGTCTGTTTGTCTCATCTGTCGAGTAAAATTTCAACGGTATTCCATATACAGTATTTTAGTTTCCACGTATAATAGTCCTTCACTGGACATATTGGGTTGAGTTCAACTGATAATTGAACGGAAAAATATTAAAACAGTACCAAATACAAACTTGTTTATTTTGAATGGTACACGTCATTATTTCTTAACTCAAATGCATTCAACTTTACATCGAGCATTTTCTGGTCAGGGGGACCAAACTGCAAAAAATGGTAAGTCAAATTGACTCTGTCCAATATAGGCTCTAAGGGACTGCACAAACTGAGTCAAATTCGACTACGCCAGAGTCAAATTCGACTGACTTAGTTGCACTATCGATTCTGATGGAGTCGAATTTGAGTCAGTTTGTGTATAATCCTGTGGGGCCTATTTCGGAAAAAGTCAATTTGGCGCACCATTTTTTGCAATGCAGAAAAAAACTGGCAAAGACAAGTAACCAGCAGTTCCTGAAAAGTCGTCAATTTGCAAGGGCAGAGCCTAACCTACACTGCAAAAAATGGTGATTCAAATTGACTCTGTCTGAAATAGGCTTTTCGGGATTACACAAATTGTGCCAAAATTCAACTTCGCTAGAGTCAAGTTCGATTCATTGAGTCGCACGTTTGACTCTAGCGGAGTCGAATTTTTAATTCAGTTTGTGTAGTCTCGAAAAGCCTATTTCGGCGATTCAAATTGACTCTCTCTGAAATAGGATCCAAGGGACTGCACAAACAGTCAAATTCGACTACTCCCAGAGTCAAATTCGACTGACTTAGTCGCACGTATGATTCTGGCGGGGTCGAATTTGACTCATTTTGTGTAGTCTCGAAACACCTAATTCGGCGAGTCAATTTGACTCACAATTTTTTGCAGTGTATTGATCATGGAACCAGCCCTTGGTTTGATACTTATTTCTTAAAATTGTTCTTAGTGCTTGTTTCCTTACAACCTATTAAACTGTTCACCCCAGGCCATATTATTCATCGTAAATCAATCTTCCGGCTTTAGCCGAGGGGAGACAAGCTCAGGGATGTAAAGGATGGGGGGGGGTGAGCGACGGATTGAAATCTTTCAAAAATGACTCAATTTCAACGTAAATTCAACAACCGTTCAAAGCTTAGCATTCTCAACAGAGTGTAAAACTAAAGCTAAGGTCATTGCACTTGACTAGTGATAATCATGGAAACTTTTTTTCTATGTTTGAGTGATATTTCTATCATTACATAGATTAACCTTCTGTTCTACTATACGATAGTCGATATCGCCTCCCCCCCCCGAACTCTATGCTGCGGGGAACTATACTACATGTATTGTCACAATATACATATTTCATATACAATGTTACTTTAAGGGGCGTAACAGGAGATTAAGCGTTTTCGTAAGCCTAAGCCTAAGCAAAAAAATGTAATCCAGAATATAAACCTATATATATTTATATATATTTATTTATTTAATATATATATATATATATATATATATATATATATATATATATATTATATATATATAAATTCCAGAGCGAATCATGCATATTATAATAGACAGACGTACATAACAACGAGAAAAGAGTTGAATGATTTTAAAATTGAAATTTCTGTATATTCTCTCATAAATGGAAATTGAGTAGCGTTATTTTCACTATTTTTTGAAAATATATTTTGGAGCGTGGTTTGGCCATTGGGGGGTGCCCACAACTGCCCCCCTCTTAAATTTATAATTAATCACTGCAGGCGCTGCATGATTGAATCAGTATTAACGATAAAACCAATGATAATAGCTGCCAATGGGGTTATAGTTTCCAGACCCAAAAAAACCTCAGTAAGCGACGCCTGTACCATTTGTACGCCGCTATTTTGATTGAGGTTTTCAAAGCGTTGTGGCTTGCTTTTAACCTCCGAGTTCTGTTGTTATATTCATCAAAGTAAACAGTGTAATTTTTGATACAAATTTGAATTTAAAATTGAATTTTTAAAATATTATTTGGGTATCGTATCATATCGATATGTTATTTTGATATTTTTTTTTTGAAATGAGAAGCGGCATGTCTAAGCTGGCATGGTATTTAAATCATACTAGTCAACGTGGTTGCAACGTTTGCAAACCCCGGCATTGCGCACTTGTCTTATATAAATCTAAACTTCGCACTGGATAATAGACGACGATTATAAAAATCAGCTCGAACACTGTCAAAAATACGTATGTGACGCGTTCCAGTTTTTACCATTTAGATGCGTACGACTAATGATTTTGATAATTGAATGTTGCTTCACTGTAAATTTTATTGAGTTGATTTTAACTCAGAATGAGTTAAATTGATCAGTCTGAGTCAGGAGTATCAGAACTCAGAATTTTCTGTTGATTCAAATCATTCTGAGTAAAATTAAATCAACTCCGCCAGAGTCAACTCAACTC
This sequence comes from Enoplolaimus lenunculus, assembly GCA_030248215.1. Taxonomy (NCBI): domain Eukaryota; kingdom Metazoa; phylum Nematoda; class Enoplea; order Enoplida; family Thoracostomopsidae; genus Enoplolaimus; species Enoplolaimus lenunculus. Next base: position 43,086 of record JASANG010000313.1, read on the forward strand.
AGAGTGGGAATCAACTTAACTCAGAGTGAGTTAATGTTTACTGATATTAATTCATCAATAACCAACTCGCTTGCTGAATTGATTAATCAACTCATTGGAAATTACAGTGTAAAATATTCGAAGTTAACTCAGTTATTTGAGCAATAAACGAAAAATTTCCGCCATATTAAATCAACGCTAAAATGTAACGTTTATTCAGGCATAATCACAATTTGTTTCAGCGAATATAATTGTTGAATTCAGAACTATTTCGACGCATTTAAGCCTAAAAAACAACGGAACTGGTTTAAAAATTTGAAATTTATAACAAACATACATAATAGTAAAAAATAATTCATTGATTTGTTTACCGAAACCCGAAGTGTCGCTTAAATTTTACCCGAAATAATTCCGGATATACAAACTACACTGTAATTTCAAATGAGTTGATTAATACTCAATTCAGCTAGCGAGTTGGTTATTTCTGAATTAATATCAGTAAACATCAAAGTTGTGTTGATTCTCACTCTGAGTTGAACTGAGTCTGGGTGAGTTGATTAATTAACTCACAATGAACTGAATCAACTCAAAATTTTGAGTTCTGATAGTCCTAACTCAGAATGAGTAATTCAACTCATTCTGAGAGTTAAAAACAACTCACTGAAATTTACAGTGTAAAAGACAAGTATGACAGGAAATTACTTCAGTTACTAAGTTACATCTTAAATGATTTCATTGGCTTCCGGAACTGATAAAATAACCAGATTTGTCGTTTTTATGGCACGTTGCAACATTGATTCCAGCGTAAAGACAACACATTGGCTGGAGTGTAAAAACATGACTTAAGTCAACCTTTGACTTTGATTTTAAACTGAAGACAAGAATAAGACTTAACTTTACGGGTTGAAATTTCTGATATAATTCGCCGCTTCGAGGGGTGCGATCTGATACATCTTAATGCTACCAGTAATTTAAAATTAGCACAGACTTCAGCTATTATTGATTATTTGGAAAAATTAAAATCAGCGTTGAAAATATCGAACTTAAAGTGAAAACTACAAAAAACCTTCACTATGGATTGCAAAGAATTGATTAATCAACTCAGACGGAAAAGGCTTAAGAATAAACTCATTCTTACACTTAGGCTTAGGCTTAGGAATATGCTTATAATACTGTTCCGCCCCTGTTCTTTACATTCGCATTACCTTTATCATTGGCAATTATACGTTTTATAGTTTACGGATATTTGCTGACATCCTGCAACGTAAATTATTATGCAATGAATCCGTTGGCTCTATCGGTTTTAATACAACAATCGCGATCCCACTTTTATAGAAACGATATAAATGTTTGTCAAATTCAGCTCATTTTAAGCTTTGACATTGAATTTGACACCAAAAGATCTACACGTCCCTTGGTCGGTTGAATAGGTGTTTGAAATAATATATAATATATATATTAATATATATGTATATATTTATAATATATATATTAATATATATGTATATATTTATAATATATACATTAATATATATGTATATATTTATAATATATATACATTAATATATATGTATATTTTTAATATATATTAATATATATGTATATATTTATAATATATATTAATGTATATATGTATATATTTATATATGTAACTAGCATTGCACGCATATTAAATTATTAATTGCAGCATTCGTATTACCGCTGTGGTAAAGCGCAGCTTGAACCAAATGTACACTGGCGAGAACGCATTAGGATAGCGATAGATAATTCTTTTCTGACTCATAATTTGAAGTACAAGCGTGTGGAAGCTGCGAACACGCTGAATGGGGTCAAATTCAGTGGTTAGGGGGGTCTTGGTACAGTGGCTGTATTGCGTAATTTACTATTTTAATGTCCATTGGGGGTGTTTGGCTCCTAAGGGCAAAGCGCAGTGAATTGCAAACGGCAGCGCTGTACGATTCGGAAACAAAAATTTCGTAGCACGGATCGGCATGGTTGAAGCCACCGGACACTGCTGCCCAACAAGTATAGCGGTGAGACGAAATTTGATATTTTACTGATTAACAGCTCAGGCATACTGACGTTGGTCTAAAACTGAAATTGTAGACTCGTGGTGTTTCCTTAATTTAAAGCAAAACTATTACTTTTTTGTTATGACAATGGCTCATATTTGGCGGTTATTTGTTTTGGGTCGAAAAGTTAAGTATTTGCTTAAGTCGGTGACTTAAGTAGATACTTAAAGTATAATTTAAATCAAGTATTAAAGTAATATTTCAGACACCGAACCATTATTTGTGAACGCTTTTTCACACCAACAAAAACGTCGACATCTCAATTGTAGATTCAAAAATTTCAATTTAAAAAATTGAAATTTTAATTGCACTGTAAATTCCAATGAGTTGATTAATCAACTCAAAGAGACAATTAGTTATTTCTGGATATTTGTGAGTTAACAACAGTAAATAATAGCTCACTCCGAGTTTGACACGTAAACTACTATTAACATACAGCATAGCCGTGGCACAGTCATAAATTCAGGAAATTTTGATTAGACGCATAAAATTGCAATATTGTCTGGCCCGTAGCCAAGGGAGGGCGGGGGGCTCAACCATCCTGGAAAATTTTGCCCTTTCGAAAATGTTCAATTTTGCTTGTAAGTCACCGAAAACCCTTGTATGCCCGTCACGAAAATTTTTTTAGCCACCCTAGCAAGGTTAGCTGACTACGAGCCTGAAATTTGTTACTCAATAAATAACATACACTGCAAAATGGTGAGTCAAATTGACTCTCTCCGAAACAGGCTTACCTGACTACACAAACTGAGTCACAATTCGACTCCGCCTGAGTCAAACTCGACTGAATTTGACTCTATCGGCGTCGAATTTTGACTCAGTTTGTGTAGTCCGGAAAAATCTATTTCGGACAGAGTCAATTTGACTCACCATTTTTTACAGTATAAGATTCTAGAAATTCACAAAGAATAACGTAACAGGTATTAATCTAACACAATTTTAGCAGAGGTAAAAGACATATTAAAGAGTAAATTGTCGCTATCGTACACGTATCAAACAACCTAGTAATAGCTACGTTGAGTTTCAACAGATTATTGGAAGCGTTTTAAAGCCTAACTGTTGTTATAGTAACGTCAGCGAATATAACCTTGACCCACGTCCGTATAGAGATAACGACTTCAACAATTTTGAGGTTTGATATGTTTCTAACTTGTTGAATAAAAAGCAAAATATTATTGATATTCAACACATAAAATATATATCGCTTGATTTTTGTATTGTTTAAAAATGTCAGACAAAATTATCTTTAAAATTTAACACAAATTTTCATCAAAAATTCCAAATGTTGTCATTGGCTGTTGTGGATCATCTCAACAAATATTTGTCAATAGCCAATCTGTACGATGACGGGTGAAACACAGGTGTACAAATAGTCTTAATGTTATGCAAATCTTAATAAATTGTTTACACACTGCAACAATGGTGAGTCAAATTGACTCTCGCCAAAATAGGCTATACGGGACTACACAAACGGAGTCAAATTCGACTCCGCCAGAGTCATATGTGCGATTTAGGGAATCGAATTGACTCAGTTTGTGTAGTCCCTAGAGCGTACTTCGTAGAGAGTCAATTGGACTTACCATTTTTTAGAGTGCAGGGATGTGTAGACAGATGCGGATGCCGTTTGATCTGGCGTTCCAAATGTTACAGAAAAATTGTTAACATTGGGCAATTAAAACATTTTCAATAAATGACTGCAGCAGTGCATTTGCATGCAGGCCAAATTGCACAAGCGCACTCTATAGCCATCGGACCACAACAACAGGATGGAATATATCATGCAATTGGTCGGGGTATAAGGCTAAAACATGAAATTTTATAACTGTACCTTAGGTAAAAAAATTGGTTCTGTGTTTAAAAACGTCATGTTACAAAAGAAAAACGTCATGTTACCAGAACATCATAGCAGAAAGACGTCATGTTGCAAGAACGTCATTTTAGCAGAAAAACGTCATGTTACCATAAGTTTTTTAACTGTAATTAGATGAAAGTTTTGAATTTGTGGTTAAAATCGTCATGTTGCCTGAAAAGCGTAATGTTGCCTAAAAAACGCCATGTTGCCTTAAAAACGTCATGTTGCCTGAAAAACGTCATGTTGCCTGAAAAACGTCATGTTGCCTGAAAAACGTCATGTTGCCTGAAAAACGTCATGTTGCCTGAAAAACGTCATGTTGCCTGGAAAACGTCATGTTGCCTGAAAAACGTCATGTTGCCTGGAAAACGTCATGTTGCCTGGAAAACGTCATGTTGCCCGAAAAACGTCATGTTGCCTGAAAAACGTCACGTTACCTGAAAAAGGTCATGTTGCCTGGAAAACGTCATGTTGCCCGAAAAACGTCATGTTGCCTGTAAAACGTCATGTTGCCCGAAAAACGTCATGTTGCCTGGAAAAAAAGGTCATGTTGCCCGAAAAACGTCATGTTGCCTGAAAAACGTCATGTTGCCTGGAAAATGTCAGATCACCCGCAGTACGACTTTTTTGAACTTGCGCTTGCAAAAACGTCATGATAAAATCGTTAGAAAAACGTCATGTTGCCATAATTTTTTTAACTGTAAATTAATGAGACTGAAAATTTCGAATTTGTGTTCTAAAAAACGTACCAAGTTACCAAGTTATCTGAAACGACTTTTCTTAGTTGTCATAAATGATATTTTTTCAATACAATACAAAACGCCTGCATTTGAAAATCATATGTTGAAATTTAAACACGGTGTCAAATAAAAAATTTTGTTTAAATCTAAATAACATTTCTATATTCAGGTCAAATTGCAAACGATATTCCGAGAGTCGCAAAAAATTTTGTCACGATGCTTTTGCCAGCGCATCTCTTCCGCTGTGTGCTCATTTTTCTAAATTGAGGAATGTTGTCATGGTTTTGCTTTAAAAATCATTTGGACCATCTGCTAGAAAACAAGGTTCAATGACAGGTATTTTTGTCTTCGGCCGTAATCGGTGTCCGTCCTGGTAGGGACCCGAATTAGAGGAAAGGGTTAATCATCTCATCGGACTTTCCCAGAAAGATCCCTGTCATTCGGTTACGGACTGTTTTTTATTGTCATCAGCCCCCCTTCCACCCTTCATTACAAATATATATCCGATGTGGCATCTATCCGATAAGATGAAGGTTTTACAGGAACTTAACGAATATATGCTTTAAACTCTGTCATGTTACCATAAGGTCCATGGTCCGGACTATAATCTGGAGTGCAAATATTACATGCTTGTTGTACATATGTATATATATATTTACGTAGGTATATAGGAATATCTATATATATATATACATATATAAATACACATATATGTGTATATGTATATGTATATAAATATATATATATATATACATATATGTATATATACACATATATATCTGTCCATCTGTCCAAAGTCCCCAACTGTCCCAGCTGTCCCAACTGTCCCATCTGTCCCACTGCTCCATCTGTTGATCTGTCCCGCTGTCCCCATCACCCTTCTGATATGTATTCCTGGACCATCGCTGTTCTGGTCAAATGGGTCTTGTACCCCTGGCACTTTTCTGTCCAGGGTGGATGGGACGGCCTTTAAAGTAACATTGGGCCAGAGTTTTTCTAACTGAATTTCATTTTGGTTTTGGGATCATCTGAGATGAAAGTGAGATTTTACATTTATGGCCTCTGATCTCAGGATCACAGACTTTATCCGTTTACAGACCCTTAGGGGCAGACTAATTTCTCATCTTGATTGGGACCCAAAATCACAACTCCCCTTCATACGCTCCTTCACACATTTGGGTCACTACAGTATTGGTTTTCGTTAACAGAACAATATATACCTTTAATTATGTTCGTCATCTCCACTCTGCACCGTCTATGATTAGACCTGATATTCAGGCAGAAAATATTTTGAAAAATACGTATATCATTCGTTTGTTCAC